>PVHY01029191.1:0-14551 GCA_004024945.1 Uropsilus gracilis | reverse complement strand
ATTGGCTTGGTATTTTGGCTGAGAAGGCTGGGGATGGTGGTAAGGACCCACGAGTGGAAAGTTTAAACTGTGTATTAAAGTTTTTCTTTTCTGCAGTTTTTGGAGCTGAAAGCAGAGAGCAGTTGGCTGGCTTTTGCATATCAATGGTAAAGGTGATCAGCGAAAATGCTAATGAAGAGTGTGTAGCCTGCTTTGTAGACAGTAGCAGGCAAATAAGAGTATCCAGTTAAGGTTAAAGGTAATTGCAGTTAAGTACTGTTTGTAGCCTGCTTTGGAGAGAGAAGCAGGCAGATAGCTGTATCCAGTTAAGTAAAGACAGAAAGTCTCTTTTTACCCACTTTCAGTTGGCGACCCAGATGGTATTTCCTAGATTGTTGGATTTTGCATCATCAGCAGTCTTTGATACCTAAATCTGGATGCTTGGTAGCTGGAATTCATGGAGTACCAGCAGTGTGCTGGTCTTTGGAAGACCTATGTTCTCAGCTAGCCATAAAGTCTGTAGGAGATCATAAAGTCCAAGCTACATTTCTAGTTATTTGAACTTTAAGAGTTATTGGGAGCAATGTTTCATATTTGCTGTTTTTCAATTCTTAAATGGACTGGACATTTACAAACCAAAATGAATGACACCCAAAGGACCCATTTATATATCACTGATATTTCTGTTAGAAATATACTTCCCTATCTTTATCTTCTCTGATTATAAAAACCCAGGGGAAAGGATTAAAAAAATGCATGAACAGGACTTTGTTAAATCACAATTCTATACTGCAAGTTTTAATCAACACATTCCTGAAACAGGGGGGACTTTTTGACTTTGCTTTAAACATATACAGGCTTGCTTCTCTCTATGAAGCAGGCTCTAAGCAGTCCAATAGCAATTTACCTTTACTTTGAACTAGCCACACCTATGCCTGCTTCTCTCTCTACTAGCAGGCTGCAGGCAGTCACATTAACAATGCCTTTACCTTTAAGTAGACACACCTATGCCTGCTTCTCTCCCTAGGAAGCAGGCTACAAACAGGCCATTCACCTTTAACCTTTACCTTGAGCACCTCTGCCTGCTTCTCTCTACAAAGCAGGCTGCAAAATGGTTCATTAGCATTTTCACTGATCACCTTTACCATTGATATGCAAAAGCCAGCTAGCTGCTCTCTGCTTTCAGCTCCAAAAACTGCAGAAAACTTAAAAGCTACAGTTTAAACTCTTGTGGATTCTTTCCACCATCCCCAGCCTTTTCAACCAAAATACTAAACCAATGCAAAACTAGCAGTGCTGACTAATTTATTTCTAACAAAGTGATTTTCTAATTACTGCAGAAGAAACATGTAAGTAAAACTCTGATTACTTTAAAATTTACAAAACCTTTCTCAGCATTGTCCAAAGTCCTTTCCCCAGATTACCTAAAAATCCTGTCTCTCAGTCCTGACCATCTCACCAATGTCCAGTCAGAGTTCATCTCCAGACGCTTGAAGACATGTTCCTTTGGCTGCTCCCTGGTCTTGCTCCTCCTTGTCTTCCATGCTGTGTTCTCCTTGTCTTCCAGGTAGCAGGAACTCCATGGTGCCCGACCAGCAAAGTTCACTTTCTTTTCAGGCAGGCCTGACTTTCAAACGGCCTCTTCAGACACAAGTTAAACTCACAAAACAAACTCCAACACAGGAGTTCAAATCTGCAAACTTATTAACCACATTTAGCATACATCCTGCCAGCCTGGGCCAGTCAAAGGCTGCAGGCCCCCAGGCCCTGGCCAAGTCCACATGGCTCACATCTTTACAAGATGGCTGATTCCTATCTCTCCTCCATTTAATCTCTCTCTCTATCTGATCTCCATATTGCCATCTGAATTTCTCTTTGTTTCCACACCCTTTATATACTCTGATTGCCCACCTTCCAGGAACCACACCTGGACCATTTCACTTCTTCCTCCCCCCTGCATCTCCCTGAAGGGAAATTCCACCTAAGGTCATTCTCATATTTTAGCATACCTGTCCTTGAAATCTGCAATCTTAAACAGGAGACAATGGGGGGGAGGTAGCACACCCTATCAGTTCCCTTTTTTGTTTCTCAAATTATTTTCATAAAATAGGTGACTTTCTCTGACTTCTCAACATGACAGCCCTTCAGGAAACTAGCCTGCTCTCAGAGAGTTCCAAAATATGCTTGTGTTTAGGAATCAAAACCAGGAAGCTATTTTCTCAAATGCACTGTGCCAAAATATCTAGTTATAAATAAACCAAAAAATGGTGAAACAAAAAGAAATAAGATAAAAAGTGAAACTGCATCTCTCTTTGCTTCTCTTACTACTAAGTTTGACTTTTACTTAGTGTAAAAGCAAAGTAATGAAACAAGTTTTATAATCATTTGTTTCCTTTGGAAGCTCAGGGTCTCTAATCGTTTGGTATAGCTACCATGTCAGTACCACAGGCTGGGCACCTTAAACAACAGCAATTTATATCCTCCTGTTCTGGAGGCTGGAAGTCCAAGGTATTGGCAAGGTTGGTTTCTTCTGAAGCCTGTCTGCCTGCCTTGAAATGACCTCTCCTTCCTGTGCGTCACATGGTCTCCCCTTTGTGCATCTATGTCCCATTTCCTCTTACACATACACCAACCACAGTGGGTTGGGGGTCACCCTGATGACCACATTTTAACTTCATTGCCTTTTAAAAGACCCTGTCAAGTGCAGTTGCATTATGAAGTACTAGGGTTTAGCATTCACTAAGAAACCTTTTGTGAGTGTACCTTCTATCACATCTTACATTTATTCCTTAAAGTTTTTATTTGGTGGAAATTATTAAATGAGGAGCTCTCAAACTCTGGTGGCTAGCACATCAACTTCACCAAAGAACTTGTTAGAAATGCAAATTGGGGTGATACACCTCAAAGCTTCTGTATTAGAAATCCTGAGAGAGTAAGAGGGTGCTCAATTGTATTTTGACATATCCTCAGGTGATGCTGATGCAGGTTTGAGAATCACTGGCATTGGCCAAATGTCAAGTTTAACACAGTGAGTGGTATTTTGAGTGGAAGACTGAGACAGACTGTTTTATAAAGCAAAGAGGCCCTTTTAAAATGTGAGTAACCACCTTCTAATTTTTGCATTTTGGAAACTCTGAATTTTAATACCGGCCATTTTCCACAGGGAGGCAAATCACATGATTTCACCTGATGAAGTGTTCAATCTTGGTAAATATTTTGAAGTACATATACATTTATATGGTGATGCCTCTCTTCAACTTCTTAATTTCTACTGGGTTCACTAATTACTGTCTCCTATATTCTGTTGCAATCTATTCAGATGAAACCCCAACAGCAATTCCCCCCAGCCACTTCTCACGAGCATTTCTCTGTCCCTGAAAAGGGATCTCCTGGGCTGAAGTGAACACTGGTCAAAATTCTTTATATTATGCTACTTCAGAATTACCAAAATTACAGATTTAAGTGGAGGCCCTTCCAGTTTTTTCCTCTTACATTCTAGAATTACAAATCAGTTCAACTGAGGAGACAGATGCTTTTCTAACTATTTTGTGCTCAGGGAAATTACTTCTAACAGCTACTAAGTCATGTTTTGATTATTGTTCTTTGAGTCCTAAATATTTCAGCAGTAAATAATGAAACATAAGAAACTCAAAGGTGGCCTGCTGAAATGGATTTTATTCCTTTCGCAGACAACCAGATCTGGCAATTTTTGTATAAGGAAAATTATATTTTCATAAAAACACCTATTCACACACGTGTGTGTGAACATTTTTTCCTATAAGTTGCTGGAAGATATTGGCAGGATCACCTTTACCATCTAGTCAAGCTGGATAGTGACCTTTTATGAGCCAATAACAAACTCCTTCAACCCCAAAATAGTTAATCATCCAAATGAATGTTTGATTAGTCCTTTAATGATATTTTCACAAAGGCACTTCACCTAAATGGAGGTGGGTATTCTAAAACTGAATCAAATATCATCTCTGGTCAACAAGTAGGGTCACTGTTATCCTTGAAAGCTGAGCCATGGAGATTTGGTCTTCCTTATCTGTAGATCTTAATAAGTCAGTGAGTCAGAGATGGGTACCTTGGAAACTCTGGTTAAAACCCAAGAACTTCTCCTGAGAATAATACACCCAGGCCCTTTACATTATTTTGCATACATGTCAGGGGTTCACAGACCCTTGAGTCCAGGCTTGGAATCAATCCAAGAACTGGAGAATGATATTAACTCTTTTCTCCAAGGATCTATGTCAAGGTTTTAGTAATATTTGAAATGTGCATTTAATTTTTGAGACACTGGGCTATAAAGAAATCCATAAAACCCAATTATGCTCATAGGGCAGAGACTCAGGGGAGGAGGTTATGATAGGAAACACAGATGCTCCAATAGTGTCAGAGAGACATTTTGTAAGAGTTTAAATGAGAAAGATGACAACCTACTAAAGGGAAACGCATAGAGTGAAAAGTTTCAAGGCATTAGAGAATGCCTTGTAGACAGGCAAAACTTGTAAGATGCAGTTGGCCAGAGGAAATTAGACAGGAAAGAAAAGAGTAAAGGTGTTTCAGGAGAAAGGATGACCCTCACTAAAAAGCTAAGGCAGGAGACTAAAATAGTTTGAGAATCTCCTTTGATTAGAACAGTTATCTTACTCCTGGCTGTTCTAATTACCTGAACAGATTTTAAAACTCCACCCCAGACCATTAAGTCAGAATTCCTGAGAGCTAAGCTCTGATATCCATGTGATTTCAGAGCTCCCTACCTAATTCTAATATGCAGTCAGGATTATGAACTGCTAGACCAATGCATGGAGAACTGTGGAGGGTGGAAGGAAGACTAGGTAGGTTAGCACCCTACACTGAAGGGGCTTCCTGTCCTCACATAAAGGCATTCTGCACTTTGCCAGAAGTTACAAAAAGTTCTTTGTTAGGAGTCATGTGAGGAATGAAGAAGAAATGAGATGGAAGAGATTGATGATGATCAGAGAGCAATCAGCTCACAGACCAGGGACCACAGAGCATGATCTGAATTGGTCCGATTTAATGCAATTATAAACATCCTTATATAGTTTGGCAGGGAATAATCACAATAATCTAGTAGGGAAGGTGAAACTTGATTCCAAAGTACACGTGACAAGCAGCAGGGGTACAGGTGATAACATAGGAATCTAACTCTGGGGGCAAATCATCATCATCACATTAGTCATAGGTCTCCTGAGACATTCCAAAAAGGTTAGGAGACTGTGTCACAGGTAAGGAACAAGCTAATGATCACCCTCTGGTATGCCAGAGGGGATGAGACAAAGACAAAAAGTGTTCTTTTTATTTCATAGCTCATCCCTCATCCTGTTCCCACATCTCAGTTCTTAGACAAGGGGGTGACATGATCAGAGTTATCTTTTCATATTATTTTGTGTTGAAAGTTGCTTCGCTGTTTATATTGAAAGTATAGACTGGGTCAACAGAAATGGGGCATTGAGTCTCTTCATGTCTGGTTACCATGGAAACAGGACACCGTCACTCTGGAGGGCCTCTTTCCAACTTGTTCTTTGTAAGTATTGATGCTTTAAAGTTCCACATGTTCCTTGAAAGAAATGGAGGGACCTTTCTGCTTAATGTGTCTCAATTATTTGGAATTTCCTCCACCTATTTTTCCAGTTTTCCTCCTTGGCAATGGTTTGCATGGTGAGTCAAGTGGCACGGTTAATTCACTAATGTCAGAATAAGAAAACCCTGATAATGCTTTAAAACAAATGCAGTAAAGGCCCTCCAGGTTGTGGCACAGTGGTATCATGGAAGGAAATTTAGTATGGTAGCACAGAGTGTGAGTCCTGGCTTAGCATTCAGCAAACAACGTTCTCTAATTCTCAGTTCTTAATAAAATGTGAAATAATGGCTGGCATAAGAGTGAGGATTATAGAGAAAACATATGGAGAGCATATCAAAGTGGGTAATAGGATCTCAACAAAGGTACCTGTTGCCATTAGTGTTAATCAAATCTTTTAAATTTAAAAATCACTTTTATTTGAGAAGTTTTATGGATATACAGCACATATCTGAGGTATATATGTGCTAATTTAACATATTCACGTAGTACAGTGTGCTTACCATCTGAGTGTTGGACAACACCTCTATGCTGTAATTATCATTTCCTTTTTTCTGGTGAGAACATTTCAACTTGAAAGCAACTTGAAAGTATGTAATATGGTATTGCTGACTATAACCCCAAGGTTGTACATTAAATCATTACTGATTCATCTTTTAACTGCAAGTCTGTATCCTCTGAGCAACAACTCTCCAGTTCCCTCACCCTGGACTCCATAAGCAGTGAGCTCATCAGCAGTAGTAGTTGTCTTTCTCTCGTTTAGCTAATGTATGCTCTCTAGGTCCACCCAGACTGTCACTACCCAAAGCCCTGAAAGTAGAATTCTTTGAATACTCACTTTTTATTGAGAGCAGTTTTCACCTCCCAACATTAGGGATTAAAATATAAAGTGCAAGGAATAAAACATGTTAATGTCTTTTTATTCAGTGAAATTTTTTAAACTGCTGCCTAAAATCACTTCAGTTACAAGAAAATAATATACCTCATAATAAAAATTTTAATTTTTCATTTGGACCTGAGATAAAAGCAGGTATTTTTATTTTTTAATCAACCTAACATCACTGTTTGTCTTTTATATCATTTTTTTGGACTACATCATTTGTATTTCAGAGATATGGGATCTTCTCCCTCAAGTGTAGTCACTATACTTCCCCCTTCCCTCTATAACCTCAGTTATATTGTCAATTCCCTAGGGTTAGTCTTAGTTTGACTTTATCTGACTCTTGTTTTCTCTATATTCCACACAGAGACTCTATCCTCCAGAATTTGTTTTTCTCCTGACTTATTTTACTTAGCATAACCTCCTCCTGTTCCATCTATGTTGGCACAAATGTTCAGAGATTATCACTTTAATAGCTGAGTATTCCATTTCATGTGTATACCACATCTTTCTGATTCACTCATTTTTATTTGGGTACTTAGGTTGGTTCCATAGTTTGGCTGTTCTAAATAGTATGGGAACATGGTGTGCATGTTTCTCTTTAGTGTTTTTGTCTTTTGGATAGATACTTAGGGGTGGAGTTTCTGGATTATATACCACATCTATTCTTATTCTGTTGAGGAACCTCCATCCTGTTTTCCATAGGGTCTGGAGTAGTCTACATTCCTACTAACAGTAAGAGAATTCCTTTTTCTCCACATCCTCACCAGCATTTGTTGTCTCTGATTTTTTTGATATGGGACATTTTCCAGGAGTTAGGTGGTATCTCATATTGATTTGATTTGCATTTCTCTGATGATATGTGATGATGAACATTTTGTCATGTGCCTGTTGGCCATCTGTGTGTCCTCTTTAAAGAACTTTCTATTTAGCTCTTTTGCCCTTTGATTGGCTGGTTCTCTTGTTGAGTTGTATGAAGTCTTTTACATTTTTGATATCAGCCCTTTTCAGGTATATGGAGTATGAATCTTTTATCTCAGTAGAGTGTCTTTTTGTTTTAGTAGTTTCTTCCCTGGGCAGAAGTTTTGTAGTTTGATATAGTCCCAATTATTTATATTTTCTTCCCCCCCACCCTTGATATTGGAAATGAATCCACAAAAACATGAAGTCTGTCTGGTAGAGTGTTTTTGACTGTTTTCTTCTATGTATTTTATGGCTTCTATGTATTTTCTGGTCTTACATCAAAGTCTTTTATCCATTTTTGGTTGATTTTTGTGTCAGTTATGAGGTGGCAGTATAGTTTCACTCTTGCATTTGTATATCCAGTTTTCCCACTACTAATTTAGAAGGCTTTCCTTGCTCCAGTCTATATTCTTGGCTCCCCTGTTGCAGATTAACAGTCATATATGTGATTTTATTTGAGTTTATTTCTACTTCATTGGTGTGTTTATCTGCTTTTGTTCTAGTACCATACCTTTTTGATTATTACAGTTCGGAAGTGTGTTGCCTTGTTTTCATTTTTGTCAGGATTGCTTTTGCTATTCAGGGTCTCTTGTGGTTCCATATGAATTCCAGCATTGTTTATTCTATTTCTTTGAAGAATGTCATTGGAACTTTGATGGGATTGTGCTGAGTCTGTATATTCCTTTGGGTAGGATGGCCATCTTAACTATGTTAACTCTTCCAATCCATGAGCAGAGGATGGCTTTCCATTTCTTTATGTCTTCTACTTCTAACAATATCTCATCATTTCATCATGTAGGTTCTTTATTTCCTTTGTTAAGTTCATTTCTAGCTATTTAAATGATTTTGTTAATTGTAAATGGAATAATTTTCTTAAATTCTTCCCTTTTTAGCTCATTGTTTGCATATGGGGAAGCAACTGATTTTCTGGTGATTTTCTAGCCTGCCATTTTACTAGACTGATTTATTATTTCAATTGGTTTTTCAGTAGTGTTTTCAGGGATTTTTGTGTAGATTATCATGTTGTCTTCAAATAATAGCTTTACTTTCCCAATTTGTATTTATTATATATCCTTCTTTTGCCTCATTGCTCTAGTGAGGACTTTTAATACTATGTTGAGTAATAGTGGTGAAAATGAACATCCTTGTCTTATATCTCTTCTTAGTGGAAAAGCTGGTTTTCACCATTGAGAATAATTTTCATATGGGTTTGTCATATATGGCCTTTACAATGTTAAGATACATTCCATTTATCCCCAGTATTTTGAATGTTTTCATCGTAAGTGGAAGTTGAATTTTATCAAATGCTTTCTTGACATCTATTGATATAATCATATAGGTTTTATCTTTCCTTTTATTGATATGGTGAATTACACTGATTTTTGATGTTGAATCATCCTTTGTATCCCTGGTATAAATCCCACTTGGTCGTGAGGTACAATCCTTTTAATGCATTGTTGGATTTGGCATGCTTAGATTTTGTTGAGGGTTTTTGCCTCCATGTTCATTGGGGAACTGATCTTTTTACTTCTTTGTCTGTCTTTGATATTAGAGTAATATTGGACTCATAAAATATGTTTGGAAGCATTCACTCTTTCTTGGTTTTTTTTGAAAGAGTTTGAGCAGGATAGGTATTAGCAGGATAGGTATCTTTGAAGGTTTGGGAAAACACATTTGTAAAATGTCTGGTCCTCACAAAACCCAGTTTGTCAGTCTCTTTGTTCTATGGGAGAGTTTTAATTACTGTTTCAATTTCCTTGCTTGTGATTCATCTACTCAGGTTTTCTGTTTCTCCCGTATTCAATCTTGGGTGGTTGTATAAGAATTTATCTCTTCTGAATTACTGAATTTATGAACATATCAGTATTCACAGAAATCATTTATTATCCTGATAATTTCTACAATTTGTAACTTCTCTTTTGTTTCTATTTGAGTTTTCTCTCATTTTCTCTTTTTGAGTCAAACTAGAGGTTTGCTATCTCATTTGTTTTTTCAGAAACCATTTTTTCGTTTTATTAATCTCTTGGAATGTACTTTTGATATCTATTTTATTTCAGTTCTAACTATTTTATATTTCCTTTCTTCTACTGACTTTCTTCTACTGACTTTCTTTCACTTGATCTTGTTCTTTGAGGTGAAAGATTATTTGAGCTTTTCTTGAAAAACAGTGATTTAGAAGTGAGAAGATATTTGGTGGTCTTGAATTAGTATATGGACTATTTCATGGAAATGTTAAGATATGAACAAATGGTAATGTTTAAGCTAAAACTGATATGTACAAGTATTGTACTAAACCCTCTACATGGATTTTTTTTAATATGTACCACACCTGCTCTTCACTACAACTCTAGAGATAAAGGAACTGAGATTCTGAGAAAAGAACACTGCTGTGTATGCACTCCATATTCTGTTTTTACCTCCATTTCATTCATCTTCACTCTTCATACCTGTAGTCTATTTCACTGACTTTTCAAGAAAGCACATTCCTTGAGGTCACATGACCTTTATTTATTTCACCTCTTTTCCCATGGAAAGCTCATATTTCCTTCTTACTCACTGAACTCCTTCAGCCTAAACTCATCTTACCCACCAACTTCCATTTCCAGGAACTTTCCTTTCTCATCTTGCTGTACCTATACAATCTTATGAAGTCTCCCAACTACAGCCCTCCTGCTTTTTACAAAAATTTTAGGCACTCTTTTATATCATCTCAACTAAATGTCTTTGTCAGTAATGCCATTTTAAAAGACTAAGTACAGGAAAAGTAGGTAAGGCTGCTTTCCTTGTTCTTAGGACAACCAAAGATCAATTTCCATAATCAGACTTTGAGTTCATTTAATCAACCCCCTCCATAAACCTTTGGTAAGCATTTCATTTTTAAGCACATTAAGAAAAAGCATCAGATGTCTATTTATAAAATAACATTAAGTTCCTTCATTGATTTCTTCTAAGACAGTAATTAAAATTGATGCTGAAAATTTATATATATATATATATATATATTTCTTATGTATTAGAGGAGAATTGTTGAAGTTAGTTGAATCAAATAAACTAAATAAAGTTTAAAAGGAAATTCCATAATGGCTTATTTTTTATACTTCAAAAAATAATACACATAGCAGATACTGCAAAGGGTTGCCACATTTGAATTTCTTAAAAATATTACACTGCCAACATATTCCTGGTGTTGAAATACAGTACATGTCTCACAGCTTCAGCAAACATATTTAACACATTTATGCATACATTAGTTCATGTAAACATGACTCACTTAAGTAGAGAAAGATTTTTTAATTTTTCAATATTTCATCATCATGTCATTCCATGGAAATTACCTTGGGGCTACTATGCAGGAGTTTCAAACATCTCTCATTTAAAATATCATTACATATTAGTTGAAACTCCATTCAGTCAAGAAGAATGGCACACTGGCTGGAGGCAACTCTATAAACCGCATGCAGCTTTAATTAAATTCATTTAAAATTCTGTGTCTCTCAGTAGATTTGAGGTCAGATAGAACCACTTAACAATAGCCAAGACCTAATCCAGTTTGTCAGAATTAATAATAATATAAATTCAGTTTCTCACATAGGGACACATTCAAAAAGTTCACGAATCAGCAATTGTGGTGCTATTTTTCTAGAGTAATATTAATAAATTATTGCAAGATGTTACCAGCCTCCAACCACATTTGCAATGTCTAATTCCAAGGAGTTGATAAAAGGTGCTATTAATATAAAGGCACATTTTGGGCAGCTGACATAACTAATTGATCAAGTAATTTGAGTAAAAATACAAGATTTCACTAGGAAACCTGGACAGGGATGAAATCACTCAATTTTCCAAAAGCCAGAAGGCCTTGAAAAAAGAGGAGACCGCACAGCACTTTAATGTCTAACCAAAACCAAATAAAACGATCCCAACGTACAAATAGGCTTCAGATGATATAATGTGACGAGAGATTTCAACTATGTAGGCAAACCTTTCATTTTCTTACCCAAATACACCACGCCAAGGAGTACCAAAATAGAGAGGGAGGAGAAAGTCTTATTTCCTTGGTGTATTGTCTCTGAAAGGGGAGTGAGGAAAATTTTCTCCTGCCTCTTCAAATTTCACTGTACCTCACTAAATGCCCAACATAATATTTGGATCTCAAGATCTGGGTTGTATTAAAACAAGATAAAATGACCCAACTGAACATGAATTTACCTAGGCTGACACTTATAGTCATGGATATGAGGAGATAAACTACCACCAGCCCACCCAAGATCACCCCAGTCACCCAAATCACTGCTTGTTCAGAGCACCCAAAGATGACCAGAATGTTATCAGGGTTTTATAGGTGACTATGAGGAAGCTACCTCTGTGCATGAACTGTGAGAGAAGGAGAAGGCTGCTCAAACTCTATTTAGGTACTCTAAGAAATATGGTATTTATTTCCCAGCCCTCTTTTCCTTGAGAAAATAGACACATCTCAAACTCATTACTGAAAAACACCCTGTTTTAGCAAGGATACTATTCTTAATCCATTTTTTGGTGCAGAAACTAGTATATGTATGTGTGTGTGTGTGTGTGTATATATATATATATATATACACACACACACACATACATATATATATACACATATATGTATATTTTCTTTGTCTTCCAATAGCAAAATCAGTCACTATTATTGAAGTATTTTCTAGTAGTTTTTTTCTTGCTATATAAACAAAACTTTATAAACTATATAAAGTTTTTTCTTGCTATATAAACAAGACTTTCATGCTATATAAACAAAACAAAATGTTGATGAGGACCATAGTTTTATAAGTAGTGGCTACAGAGAAAAAAATAGGAATGGAAGGAAAATTTAAGTGGTAGCACCGAAGACAAGAATATAGAAATTTGGGTGTTCTTGGTCAGAGCGTGTATGGACCCACGAAGAAATTTCAGATTAGTGAAGCACAAAGCAAACCCACCCTCTGTGAACAGTTAGTGCATCACACTCAGGCATTTCATCACATTCATATGCATTTCTTCACATTTCGCTTCTTGCCTGGGAACTTATATTATCCAGTGCCAGTCCATGCATGACCATATACTGTTCATTTGATCAGGAAGGGCATATGGTCTGGCAAGGCCAGTCAAATGACACTGGAAAATCATCAAGTAGAGGGAATGGCTAACTTTATTTGAGCGACAAACTCAGCCTTCTTTGAAGCAGAAAAGCATGTTAGTAAACAGTCTGAGCCTGCAGTCAACTACACTCCCAGTGAAAATGACCACTTGCTCTACCACTTGCTCCAAGTCCACCACTGCCCATCAGGAAATGAACATCACACTACAAGTTTTGGACTATTTAAATGAGCCATCTCTCACAGTGCAAAACCAGCTGAATTTGATTAAAAATAAGGCTTCTCAGTCGGATATTTCCCTGTAACGATGTCATTGGAATCATCAACAGTACAATCATGTACTGACAATTTTATTGTCATTAAGAATAACACCCTTCCTGGATCCCTGCCTTTACAATCTACTTTCTAATGTGTATGTTTGGGCCTACCACAAGACCAACTAATTGGTCTAATTTGCATGCAGGTCTAGCATTGACATACATTGATGCAGACCAGAAGGACATTCAGGGAACAGCATTAAGTTTAAGTTACTGTTGC
Organism: Uropsilus gracilis; assembly: GCA_004024945.1. NCBI lineage: Eukaryota > Metazoa > Chordata > Mammalia > Eulipotyphla > Talpidae > Uropsilus > Uropsilus gracilis. Next base: position 1,467 of record PVHY01029191.1, on the reverse strand, counting down.
TTCTACTCTGACCTTGAGATCCACTTTTATAAATCTGAGTTCTTTCCTAACATGTAAAATTCTCCTTTTTACTTCAGTCCTCCCCCCGCCCTTTTTTTTTTTTTTTTTTTTTTTTTTTGGCTATTTCCCCAGAGTCATTAATATCATTTTCAGTGCTAACTATCTCCAGAACTGATATCTTGCCCTGATTTTTCTTAAGCTTGAGCTTCATAGACAACACACAGATAGCATCCAAATGAGAATAAAAGAATAGTAAAAAAGAGTGAGAGCCAAATAACAACCATCATTAATAAAGACTGAATACGAATATAGCTTACTGAGGAAATGCAATCAACACGTTCACTGATTTCTTGAATTAGGCAACTGTACCAACCCACTTACCTACCAATAAGGCCAGATTTGACAGGCACCCTCTTCTGTGGCTTGAGTGTGACTGGAGGAGCAGAGCACACAGGTGTGCTCACTCTCCCAAGTGTAAAGAGTGGGGCTCGCCTGAGACCGCCCAACTCATTTTTCAAACCTACCAATCAGGTAAGTCATCATATATGTTCTGGAGTAGGAGTCAGGATGTAGCCTGGAGTTATTAGAGGGGCGTCAAGAGGTCAAGAGCATCACACTGATATTGAAGACAACATCACATGTGGACAGGACATACAAAGCAGATTGTTGGAACTTGCTCTTACCCAGTAGGGATTCTGGATTATGTTTTAAGGCTCTGTATCTCTTAAGAAAGTGGTGTTTTGAAGGGTCCTATTATAGTACCACCCTTTCCAAGTTCTGACTTGAAGACTAAGATTAGGAATAAAATCAGTAAATGCCAATGACCATAATGGCTGATAAAGGATCAGCCAGCAAGTTACTGTGAAAACAAACCTGGACTCACTGTACCTTTCCCCAGATTCTGGACCCTGGAACATGTGGCAGAGCACTGTCTCTGGTTGGGGGTGACACTGTATAAAGATACCAAGTTTCCCATGGTTAGAATCCATGACAAATTATACAATATCTAATCAAGAAATGACTGCCAACAATTACTACCCACCATGGAAGACTGTGTGGAGGACCCTCAAACAATTGAATGTGGACTTACCATTCGACCCAGCAATCCCACTACTAGGAATATACCCAGAGGACATGAAGACATTAATTCAAAAGGACACATGTACACGCATGTTCATTGCAGCCCTGTTTACAGTTGCAAAGAATTGGAAACAAACCAAATGCCCCCAAACGGATGACTGGCTAAAAAAAATGTGGTACATATACATGATGGAATACTACGCATCCATCAAGAAGGACAAACACATGTCATTTGCAGCAACCTGGATGGAACTAGAAAGACTCATATTAGCAGAAATAAGCCAAAAAGAAAAAGAGAAGTACAGGATGGTCTCACTTATATGAGGGATATAGGGAAAATCAAACAAACAAATAAAAAATGAAAACAACCAATGGGACTGAACCATG
>PVHY01029190.1:0-14517 GCA_004024945.1 Uropsilus gracilis | reverse complement strand
CAGCCTCAGCTTCCCAGGTAGCTGGGATTACAGGCCCGCGCCCCAACGCCCAGCTATTTTTTTGGAACTAGGTCTCGCTACGGGCCCCAGGAGGGACTTGAACCATGATCCCTAGCCCTGGCCGCTTCATAGGCTGAAGCTTAGAGGCACAAGCCACCGTGCCCGGCCTCCACTTACATTCTTAGTAGTGTTACCTTACACACCATAAATATCTGTTTCTTTCATGAATAAAGTTAAAACTGGGTAATTTGTACACTCAGAGAAATGTAGCAGGCTCCTTTATCTTGAGATTTCCCCTTTCACCTCTCTCTCACCTCTCAATGTTTATAATGCTTTAATATGTTCTTTTCCCAAAAGGAAAAGAACAGCACAGAGACGTGCATAGAGAAGTGAGGAGTGGAGAAGGGGAAGTCTAAGCCATACCTGATATTAGTCCTCATTGTGCAATGGGAAGATTTTTCTTGCTTTCTACCTTCCAAGGAAAATGGAGATTGGGGCAGAGTGATTATTTGAGTGCTTTCTTTGAGCTCACTCAACAGGGGGAAAAAATACTACCATTAAAATATCAGTAATATAAATCCATATTCTAGGTCTCCAAAAAAAAATTCATTCTTCTACTGCAGCATATAAGTTCTCAGTATGATCCTTCCACTTGGAAACCAGCACGACTTTCAAAATATAAAACCTTTCCAATTATAATGACTTCATAAACAGCTTCAACTGATAACTTCCATTTTATTCATGATTTACAAGTGGAGAAAATAGGGAAATCTTGAGGGAGAAGATGTGATTTTCATTAGCTATGACGATTCTCAAAATTGTATTAGTTTCAGTTCATTAGGTCTTATAATCATATTAGCTATGCGGCATTGTAAGGAGGAGATGCCCTGCAGAGGCCGCCCCCCAGTTTGCTTCGGAGCTTCACTACCTCTGCCCACTGGGACTCAATATGGGATTAGATTTTTCTTCCCGCAGGATGAACCAATTCAAACAAGAGAGCATAGAGAAGCCATGTTTACATGAACAGTGCCTCTTTCTCTCTGCTGATTCCTTCTACGGTGATACCCCTGGCCAGATGCTATGCCACTTTGCATAATTCTAAACTTGTGAAGCCTTGCTGAGTGCCTCCCACCTCACTGGGATAATATGGGTATGTAGCATCAAAGGGTTTTCAGTGGGTGACCTACTGCAGAATTCCTTAGGATGTAAAAATACAGATGCTTAGCCCCCACCCTAACTCAGTTATAGAAGATTCGCGCATCAGACCCAGAGGCCAGCAGAGGATCAAGTCCCAGGGATCATGACCCAGGACTGAGGGTTCAGGAGGCATCTGTGCAGTGCACCCTGTCTCACCTGCTCAGGGGAGGAAGACTGTGAAACCCAGCAGCCAAAAGGTGGATCGTGTCAGACACTTTGACACGATCAGGACTAATTATTCATTCAGGTCACAGTCAAAACACTTGCCCTCTGAAGTTGAGGAAAATGTCTTGCTCAGAATGGGGATACTATTGTAGCCTACTGTCATATCTCTATTTGAAACTGACAGTAATTCTTTTTTGCTTCGCTAGGATATTTTCAGTTCCAGTAGTGAACATGAACCTCTTCCCCCAAAGTGTTTTAATTATTGAGTTCCATGTTTCATCATTGCAGACTGTGTGAGGACAGTCTCTGTACAGGTTAGACCTATCTGCCCCCTCACCAACATTGACTTGGCTACCTCAGCCCTCAGTTGAACGGAGGAAAATCTATGTGTTGAAGTATGTAGAGTCTCATAATCATCTACCATTCTTAAATTCACAGAGTATCCCATGAATTAAGATCAGCTATAGACAACATGGTAAAACAGATTTTACCAGAAAAGTCCTCCATTTCTCTTCCCCTGCTGCCTCAGGCTTCTCATCCTTCTGCCTTCTTTCTCCACTACATGCTTGTTCTATTCTAGTTATTTATGTCTTAGAAGGAATTTCAGTGCATTGCTATTCTGTGACTATATGGTTTTCTTTAAGCTTTGTGTTAGCTGTAAAATAAAAGCAGTTTTCGCCTATTTATTGGAAAAGTTACCTTCCCTGGTTCTTGACATCCAGCCGTCCTCAGAGGCTGGCTGACCCTGACTGTGATGAGCTGTACGAAGGAGGTGGTCCTTTCCACCCTGTGCACATGCAAAGGCTGCCTTTGGAATCCACCAGACACATTGAGGACAAGTCTCAGCTTGAAACAACATCAGTCCAAGGGCACCACAGCTGTGTCAATGGCACGACGCCTCTGCCATCAAGCTGAGCAGAATCAAGCCATGATAATTGTGACTAAATGTTGTTTTTCATGCAGGATGGTGGAAGTGAAAGGACAAGAGGCTGTAGGGGGGTTCTGATTTCACATGTTTGGAATTCAACAATAAATTTCTTTTCATCTTTGATCCAAATATATCTCTGGATTAGGAAGTGAATTTTAAATATTTTTTACCTCTTACACATTGAATATTGCTATTGAATTGTAGCAGAACTTGTGTAATCTCATCGTCAAGGTGTGATTAGAAAATGAAACAGCATTTGACACCTTGTAGATATTTGGCAGTTGGTTAATGATTAGCAGAAAGTAACAGAATAAAATGTACTTTGTGATTTAGTGTCAAAGAGTAAGTACTATCATCAAAGGTATTAGTGATGAAATCAACCTAGGTGAAGTGGCAGCCAGAGGACGAGAAACTTTCCAGAATGTTCTGTCACATTTAGACCTTCCTTGGACTTCTTAAGTGCTGAGATTGGAAATTAGATGAGCCCCTTCCATACTTGCCATCTTGTAAGATTTTCATAAGTTTGGACATCTACCTTTAGAAAGTTTCAGACAATCCCACCAGCATTTTAAGCAGAGTCTTCATTACCTGTGTACGATCATCTGTATATGTTGATTACATCCTGGAATTTTATTGAAAGGCTGTTATAAATTATAAGAGTGTAAGTATACCAACTAATGAAAAAAAATAAAGAGACTTAGAAGTCACCAGGACTCTGCCAGAATTCCAGTTGCTGTTTGGGAGTCCCAGGAGTTGATTGCTGGCATTGAAGACTGACGAAAATGGTCACCTATGTTGTCCTCCTGATGTCTGTCTGACTAGGGTGGTCTTATCAGGTCTTCCTGGGAATTATGAAAGCTGTGCTTTCCAGAGAGTTGAAACTATTGATCATGTGGAGAATTCTAAGTTGGGTCAGCAGTTCCCTTTGTGAGCCAAGTCCTGAGCTTTCAACAGAGACCTCAGGAATCACTAGCTGCTTCTGCAAAATGATAGCACTTCAGACACAGAAATGAGCCTTATCAGTGACCTCATTTTTCAGAAGCAGAAATGGAGCACAGAAGGCTTGACTTGTCTCAGGCCACATAGCAAGGCCATGGGGAAGGACCAATATCTTGGGTCTGCATCCACTCACTGCTGTCTCCTGAGATTCTGGGCTGAGATTCTGTAAGAATTGCCTTACATTATGGAAGTCACAGGGACCTGGAGAATCCTGCTCTGCCCTGATCTTATAAACTCCGAGTAAGACGAAGGCCAAGTTCAAACACCAGGGCCTGCTGGTTGAACCTTCAAGCTGAGCTAACAAGAAGGTGAACATTTACACTAGTACTAACCCAGCAAAATCATGAGACCCGCAGCCTAGTTCCTGGAAGCCAATTAGAAATTCAGAACTTAAGCATGCGCCTTAGCTAGACACCCAGGTGATCTGATCTGAGGTGTATTCAGGTGTGACCTGCACTATTTATTCTCAAGGTATCTTTGCAGACTTCAGCATGCATCACAGTCACCTGGAGTGCTTGTTTAAACAGATTCCTTGATTTCACCCTCACTTTCTGATTCATAAGCTTTGGGAAACCTGTATCTTTAACAAGTTCCCAGCTGATGCCAAGCTTTCCTCTCCAGGACCGGCCTTTGAGAAGCTATTCAAGTGCCGTCACTTCCTCCACAAGAGTCTTGGACTCAGACCCCTTGAACCCTCCATGCCCTTCCTCTTGGGCACAAAGCCCTGAGGATGAACCCTGAGACCCTACATTTGACTCATTCTCATCAAGCTAGTTACTCCTGACCCTGTATGCTCCTAATAATAGCACAAGTAATTTGTAGAGATTTGGATAGGGGGGGTGAGGGGTGGGAGGGGAGAGATACTGCTTTTTAGAAGTCAAACAAAAAGTTGGTCTATTTTATAATATAAAAAATTCTTTTAAAATTCTTAAGAATTCTTCAGGATTTTTTTATATTATAAAGCAGACCAACAAAATTTTTGACTTCTAAAAAGCAGTATTTCAATATTTCACAATAGTAGAGATGAGAATTGAAGGTGGCCATACTGGATAATAAGTTGAACCACCTTCTTGCCAGGGCTCAGATAGGATATTGACTGGAGAAATGGAAACCCTTAGATAGAGGTTGTGAATCAAAAGGCTGCACACACTGCTAACTGGAACTCTGTGACTTGTGCCTATGCCTCTTAAATTCTGCCACTTCTATCTTGAGAGTTGCCTTTTCCCAGACAATCATCCTTTGGTGTGCAATCTCCATGAGGTGGTACAGTGAGGGGAAGGGCTTGGTGAAAGCTGATTTGGTATGAGACAGACACTGGAGCTTTTTCTCTTGGCCCACTGGCCAACCAAGGCACACTGCATCTGATCTTTTAAATATCGTGAACCATGAGAGGATGACTTGGTAAATTTCTGAACCTCCCAGCAAGGAAACTGAAGTTTGTTTTTGGTTAACTTTTTCACTAGTAAGAATTTTTAAGAGAACGTGGCTGGATTATCATGTGTCAGCAGCCAAATATAAACAGGGCAAAGCAGCACTTAGCAGGATGGGACTATAAAAGCCCTGAGCTCAGTAACCCGCCTCTGTGTGTACTCACCTCAGGCCTCCAGCCAGTGGGGACCAGGCCAAGCCCTTCTGCCCCCTTGGGAGGCACAGCTGGGAACAGCAGCCTGCCAAACAGGAGGATGAACATTCTTACATCTGGTGTCAAAAGCAAGTCAAGATAGAGTGAAGTTAGAATCACTAGGAAGCTGGGTGAGGCCCATGTCCTCACCTATCCAATGTGCCACACAGGCTGGACACTGGGCATAAGGGAAATGCCAGGGAAGGTCCCTGAGAACACAGGGTGGTATGCAGCAGTAGAGAGAAACTTGTCAGGACACATGGCCCTAGACAATGCACTTCACTTTGAGCTTCCATTTTCTCATCCATAAAGTAGGTACAATGGCTCCTTTTACCAGAGGTCATAGGATTAAATAACAAAATGGTTAGAAAAGTGACTGGTACATAGTATATGCTCACTTAGGCCTTTCAGTGTTTTTGTTTGTTTTTAATTTAAGTCTTTGAGTAAAAATCCAAAACCTATTCCTGGGTGGGGTGGGGGGGGGTGGGGAGGGCAAGGAAAATACTATGATGAATGCTGATCCTGGAGCATATTATCTGCCAGCTAATTGGAGCTCTTATAACACTTCACTCCCCTGTTGAATTTCAGCATCATTCAAGGAGACTGAAAAAAGGAGTCTCTTCTTTAAATTCTTGCCATCTCTGCAGACTGGAGTAATATCCACCTCCTCTTGGAAGCTTTTCGTTCCCCTGAACAGTTCATTCATTCTGCTTGTTTAGTTAGTGCCTACTGTATGCTGCACATTCATGCTACGGCTGTGATAGACCTCTTCACGGTGCCTTCCCCTTGAGGAGAGGAGACATGTGAAGGGCTTCATCGTTATCTCTGCAGTTCCATGAAGGGGGAAGCTTATTAAAAGGAAGGGGCACTAAATTAACCAGGGAAGGGGAGAGCAGCCACCTCGGGAATGTCACTTCAAGGAAGTGACACTTCAAGGATGTCACTTCAAGGAAGTGACATTTAAATCGAGACCAAAAGGATGGTTAGGATATTATGTGATGAGAAATGGAGGAAGGAGGGCCAAGAATATTAAGGTATCTCTTTCCTTTGAGAAACATAAGACTCAGCTCTGGTGAGGGCAGTGGGAGCTGGAGAGTATCAGAGATCCTAGGACTTAGTGAAACCCTCCCCTCTATCTGCTGCTTGGGCATACAGTGAGATGGCCTGTAGTGAGAGGCTGGTGAGAATTCACATACAGAGACAGCCATTCTGGTGTTGTGACTTCCAAGACATATTGAGCTGCCTCAGGGAAGGGCACAAAAGCCAGGTGGCTGCATTCACACTGAAGTTAAATTTCTGCCTTAAGAGGTACTTGGTTATTTTTGAGTTGTTTGCTCTGTGTGCTCATCTCTTTTATTCTCCTTTCCCTTACATTATAAATTATTAAGCTTGCATTTGAGAATTGGCTTGAGAATCTGCTCATATTCTTCCTACAGAAATACACATTTTGTGACTGGATTCTGTTTTCCAGCTCATGTAGGTGCTAAGGATATGGTAGGAAGTGAGGTGGACACATCTTCACCTCAGGGAACTTTTAATTAAGATTAGGTACATGAACATGCAGGACAGGGAAACAGAGTCTACAGCTCAAACTGCACACTTTCTGAAATATCCCATTAAGACTTGTTTATGTTTCACACATCATCTAGTAAAATCTTTTTCATTCTTCTCTCGTCACTCATTTCCTTCCCATTAGGAAATTTGCCATTCAGAATTTTAAATGAACTTTGGAATTTGTTTTCAAGTCAGTATATGAGGAAACACATCCTAGGTTGTCACTTCTTACCCATCAAAATCACTTGCCTTTGGCTTTTCCAGAAAGCAAAAGCAAAATGGCGGTGGGGCTTTTATAAGCCATAAACTGTATTACTCTTGTAACGTATGTTTAATGTATTTTTGAAGACCAATGACAGTGACATGTACCCCTCCCCCTAAAAGAATAAGCTTTCCATTTCCTGTGGATCAATAAGTTTGGTATGTATAAAAAGTAATCAGGTTATGCTGACAGGAGGCTTTAAGGATTTATAACTCACTCTTAGAATAAGCGCCTGGCTCTTTGCCTTCAGCAGTGAACCTTATTAACAGGACTGGTGTGGTCTGATAATGTTAAGGTTCTTCAGGTTCCTTTCTCTTGGGCTTATTGTTAGCATGTTTTTCTTAAACATAGAAAGGAAATGCGAAGACATTGATCTATAAGCACACTATAAATGGGTCAGGGAACTATGGAAAGCAAAATGAAATCTTACTTGGAGTCCTTTACTATCCTCTGCATTTGTTTATTTTTGTTTGTTGTTGGTCCCCAAACTCAGAGAAAGAGAGACATAGGGAGATTTTTGTCACACCCATCTTTGGCAGAGACAACATTGTGCCTTCTCAGGACAGCCAGCAAATATCTGCTCAGGTGGTTCCTAACACTGACCGTAGCCCTGCTGCATTCTCTAGACTCTTATGGTATGAGCATGGGCCAATCTGGGTAGGTTCATTGGTTCTGGCAACTAAAGAAGAATGTGTGAGTCCTTGGTGGATTTTACAGGTTTTAATGCTTTCTCAGGGAATCAGGTACATAGGCACACCAGGCAGGGAGACTGGGGCAATTGTATGCCAAGCAGGCAGGCTAGATAGCAGGGGGCTGAGAGGCAGGCAAACCCTTAACCCCCCAGGAATATTTTTGTTCTTTCTCTGGGCTCTCTCTTTCATTCTCCCATTGTCTTCACATTTTCCTCTTTCTGCGCTCTCTCCTCACTGTGCTTCCCTAGAGTGATGCTGCCCCTTTATGTCCACCTACCAGGCCCAGGTATGCATATTTATTTAGGGGCCAGGTAAGTACAGGCCTGGGGAGAGCACAATGCCACAGGTGCTGGTCAGAGGCTATTGGCAGAAGGGTAAAAACCTGAAAATACATTTACCATACAACTCTACAGAGTTCAGTGTCTGGGACTTACCTGTTTTAGAGTCCTGTTAACTTGGAGAGAAATCTACCTGAATTTAAATACTTCAGTTTAAAACTTAGGACACTTACATAATTTCGTGGAGATGTTAATTTCACTACTGCCTGCACATCTGTCTGTGTGCTCAGCAGGGCAGGAGGCCAGCAGAGAATTCAGCTTCTCAGACTCTGCTCCATTTGTTTGGTTAATCTGTAGCTCATAAAGGGTCATTTTACCACATGTTTCCCACATCTGGTAATCCCTGGAAAGGAGGAATTCCCATGGGGCTGGGAATTGACCTCCTTATTTGGTCCATCAGTGAGGGGTTATGGGTGGAGGTGGTTTCTATCATGCTTAATTATGAGTCAACTAGGACACCTGTAAAGTTGTAATGACTATCATTACTGACCTAAACCTGCTTCAAAGGAATTCAAGTGTCTGCTTCTGTAGCTAATCTCACCAACCATCCCAACTCTACCAAATTATTATTTACAGAATTAGCCATGATCAGAACACCTACATGTTAAGGCTATTTGACTAAAGAAATAAAGAGCTGTCATGTCACTTGGGCAGCACCTCTGATTGATTTCATCGGGTTTTGTTTTCTTTCCTGTTGAAATTGATTTGGGTGGCCAATATTCCTGCCTAATGAAGAGAATTAAAATGCCAAACATAGGCACAAACAAGGAAAGTAACAGCTCTCTCTTTAGGAGAGAATAGAATTACACTGCCACCTTGTGGTTAGAAATTTTTCTAAACTAAAAGGCCGGTTTTCCTGATTGAGTTTCTTATTAAAATCTTAAAATGAATGGATATAACATTTAAGAGATTATGAATCCTTCGTCTTAGATAATCATCTAGTCAACATCATAGAGAATCCCCAACAGAGGTCCTATAACCTCAGGTTTACCATTTCCAGAAGAGTTCACCAAGAGTGAGAAATTCTGCAAAATTGAGATGAGGTGTGGATATACCACAGCTTCTCTTCCAGCAATACCACACATTTGTATCAAATGACTTTCTCTGGCCATGATTTTACATCAATTCAGTGCATAGTCAAGCCTGGTCTAAAACAAACTGTTAAACTGTTACTTGTTGATATTGTCATCTTATCCAACTCCTCTTCCTGGGGCATTGGGTGCTATAATAAATGCTGGTGGAAGTACAGTGAATATCTTCATGGCATGCTGAATAATTTAAGAAATATATACATCGACTGACTATTTTTCAACTTTGATGAAGAAATAAAGTTCTATATTCAAATACAGTCTTATTGAATCAGGCAAGAATAGGCTTAAATATCTCTCCTTTGGAAACATGAACAATATCCCCAAATTGTTGATACATTTCTACTGATATAGATTAGTTCTGGATATGAAGACTGTCCTTTAATTGCTGTAGGAATAAGCAGAAGTAAGATGGTCATCAGATCCAGTACAGCATCATGCACTTCACAACCTCACCTTGTCTTTGCACATGGTGTTTGACTGCTAAAGGAGTGCAGTGTGCGGTCTGAAAAGTACCATCTCTGCTATAGGAGCTCCTTCTTTTCCAGGGTATTTTTTATTTCTCAGACACCATGCTTCATCTCCTCTCATTCTCTCCCTCTATTGATACTCCTGAGAAGAGCCTCCCCCCCCCCCAATAGAGAAAGACGGAGTCCTTCCACCACTCAAAGTAAATTAAATGCGGACCCCTAAGCACAGTGTGAAACCAGTGCATGCAGGCCAGCCTGGGGAGGAAGGGCCATTCCACTTCATTCCCAGGACACTGTTCCTCCAACCTCATCCCCACCACAAAGGAAGAACACGGAAGTAACGTTCATGTGTGCATCTAGTGGGATCTATCTACTCCCCAGGGGAAGGGAATGCCCATCTCCATACGCAAGTCAGGGGCCATCCAGTCTCAGTTGCAGAGGAGCCAGCAGTAGTAGAAGAAGCCAATGACCAGAAAAATAATGGGCAGGAGAGTTATGGAAACAGAAATCAAGAAAAAGAGACCAGGAGAGAAGAGTAAATAGGACTTTGTCTAAAACAGGAATAATGGCTTCCAAGATGTCACCTGTGTACATCAAAGATCATACCTGGGCACAGGACCCTGGCAGGGACTTAGTAAGGGATGGCTGCTCCTGCTGATTCACCCTACATGGCTGTGACCGTGTGGCCTGAGGCCTGCAGCGTGGCACTCAGCTGTCAGAGTGGCGGCCGCCCCAGTGAGGCCAGCCCTTGAGATTAATTGTGTCTGACTCAGAACATATCCCTGAATATGATGATGATTCTTTTCATCATGAGACTTTTGTCCACGGTGAGAACTTTGGGAAAAGTCATTCTCTCAGTAGTTTTTCAGCAAATCCTGGCTGAAGAGGAGTTTTGACACATTTTCTCTGAGTTACATTCTTTATTCGGTAGCTCATAATGGTTTGCTTTCATCTTTTTTCTCCTGCACAGCTCTGATAGGCTGGGTTCCCCCTTGTTAAGAGAGAGAAAGAGAAGAGCACTTGAAGGAAAAGAGTTGTTTCCGATCCCACACTAGCTTGCTGGGTGCAGAGCTGACTCTTGAATAATTCATACAGCAAACTATTTTCTAAGAAAATTATATATGGACATTGAAATCTGGTGCATGAATGAATGAGTGAATATAGGAAGGAACAAAGAAATGTCTGCACAACACAGATATCTTTTGTTTGGGCTTCCTAAAATGTGTTCTGCTTTAGAACTGCATTTAAAATTTTATTTCATTTAGATTCATAGGACACTTGATTTATGTGCTTACTTGAATCTATTTGAATAGCTTATTGTAGTGCCAATTTGCAGTCTAGGTTTAAACTGAATTATTCTTTGCATCAACAGTTCAAGTGGTGACTATTTTCATTCACTTATAGCTGTCCAGGCAAAAGTCATTTGACCACCATTACTGTATATGTGCAGGCATAACATATAACCAAACACACAAGGAGCAAGAAGTTGCTCGTTGTTCAGGAAGTACCCCGCTTCTATATTTATGGTGCATTAGGAAGCATTTGTGTTGATTTAAGGACCTAATGAAAACAGTTGGCTTCATCTCCTAGAATTCTCCTGCGTATATTGTAGATAAACTTTTTTCTTTGGCTTTTTACTACAGCACTTTGTCAAATAACATCATTTTGTTCAATGTTTCAATGTAATGCAACAATCATGCCTGTTTGACTAGAGTATATTATTCCAGGACCTGCATTTGTAAAGTAGTCATTTTACTCAAAGTTCCATTTCCAAAGACCCATTTGCAGTATTATGTGAGACTTACTGCATTCTTCAATTTTTAAATATTCAAATAATGTGATGTGTTTCACCTGGAGGAAATATGGGCAGTGGTGCTGCCTTTGCCAAAATGATGTCTCTTTCCTTTCAGGGATCATGCCTGCTTGCCCCTGGGCCACCAGGTGCTGGCTTGATGTGAGCTCTTTATGGCTAAATAAAATTTAGCCTTCCAGCAAAGCAAATGAAACTATAAACACAGTTTTTTCCAAGGAAAAAATTTTTTTAGAAATTTGATTCATAATAAGACAAAAAATCATTTGCTTTAAATAATGAAACAAAGTTAGATAAATCTTGTAAGAATGTTCTAGAATTGAGCCAACTATGTGTTCTTTAAGACCTCTCAAGAGAAATAGCTGTTATTTTGATATAAAACTCTTGTTTTTCAAGATGTATTACTCTTCACGTTTCACAAAACTGATATGACCATATCTGTGTAGAAACACTGCAGTGGAAGCCAAGAGCACAGTCTCTGGGGAGAAGAAGCAGCTTCTGCCAGGGTCTGGGAGTCAGGCAGTGGGACTCATGTCCACATCCTTGCCACTTAACACTTGTGTCTCCTTGAGGTCTGTCTCCCAGCTTCCTTCTCTGAAAAACTGGGATTAGCAGCTCTGACTCAGCAAGTTGGCAGGAGCTATGAAAGGGGGAAAGCACTTAGCAGAGACTCAGGCATGTGCCAGTTACCAAAATGTAGCCGGTACCAAAATGTAGCAGATCCACCAGGTCACTGGTGATGTATTCTTCATCAAACATCTTCATCCATTCATTTGAAAATGTATTTATTCAGTGCTCACTTACTGAGTGATCACAAAAGCTTAGTGAAAGTAAAGGGTTTATACTCTGCATCAGTAACTGTTGATGGAGGTGAGGTTAAAGACATTCTGTTTCCTTAATTGTGTGGAGCTTCAGGCTTCTGAAAGAAAAGCAGGTTTGGGAGCTAGCAAATACAGGTAAGGAAGGTGCAAATCGCATTTTGTGAAAACTATAAGTGCTTCAAACTCTTTAGGAGGAAAAAAAATCAAAATGAGCATCGATGTATCTTTTTGTGGAGTGCTTGGATTCTGTTTGAACCAAAATATAGTCATTGCCTCAAATGTCGTCTCAGACACTTGTATGTTCCTGCTATACAATTGTCTGTGAGGAAACAGAGGCCTAGACACTGGAGGGGACTTGCTTGGGTTCAAGTTCAGTCCAGTGCCTACTGCATACCCCTCAGATGATCAGACTTCTCGCAGAGGCCTGCCCTCCCAACATGAAGGAATTGCAGGATTCTGGCACTTCACAAGCCATGTTGTTTCAATATATATGGTCTCTCTGCAGGAAGACACAGCACTCTGCCCCCATGTCACCACCTTTGAAGAACTGACTGACTCCAGCAGCTTGTGCCACTCCTGGCTCCCACTATGGGGCCCTCGGGGAGCGTCCTTAGCAGTGGACAGCTGCAGCTCGTTCTGTGGGGATGTTTGGCGGCTGTCATCACTTTCATCCTCATCACCTTCCTCATCTTTCTCTGCTCCAGTTGTGACAGGTGAGAACCCATGTGTTTCCACTGGAACCTTAAAGTAACATGCTTCCTGTAACCAGTAGACTTTTTTTTTAAAATAGACTCTTGATAGAATCATACTGTAAACAGAAACCACATGGGTTCACAGAAGTTCCTGTGTTAAGATTAATTTCTCTGTGGCAGAGGATCCTGGGATTTCTTTATTACTGAACGAAAATCCACAGCTGATTTTTCTGGGGAGCTACTGAAAGAGCCCCTGTATATGAAACTTCCCAGAGTGGCATTCTTGATACTATTTTAGTATATCCTGATCAAAATGTTTGTCTTTTTTCATCTGTTGACCTTTAGAAATCAAAATATCTGAACCCCAGAGATCACAGAGATGTGAAATTTATATATAAATAAATTATTAATAAAAAAGAAATCAAAATATCGTGCATTAGATATTTTTGCTGACATTTTAAGAGCTGAGTATTTCTGTATTGTGTGTCCTTGAAGTGATAATGTAATTAAAGTTTTGTTATCTAGAACTGCAGTTTCTTAAGTAACAGATTAGTTTTCCTAAAAGAAAAACATGCTCTGTGTGATAATCCTCTTTTTTTAAATTCTCTCTCTCTGTCTCTGTCTTTCTGTCTGTCTCTGTCTGTCTCTGTCTCTCTGTCTCTGTCTCTCTCTGTCTCTCTCTCTTTCTCTCTCTCTCTCTCTCACGCGCGTGCCCTCCTGTCTCTCACTCTCCCTCATATGAATTGTCAGTATCCACCTTCCCCACCTGCCCCCAACACACACACACACACACACACACACACAGAAAGATCTTTTCCCAGAGACAAGCAAATTTCATTCTAAGCAGGAATCATTTTCAGGTAAGACATGGTTAACCATGTGCAGCCCAGCTAGTTGCTGGGAACCTCTGTGCAAGTGGGTACCTCAGATAACCAGTCCTCTTTCAACTCCCTTCTCAGTAACCTCAGAAGAGACTCAACTCGTCAATAAACTTGATGTGACTTCTTACACTAGAATCCCTGTCAAAAAAGGAAAGACTGAACTCTCTAAACTCAAGTAGCTCCTAACTTATGTCCATATTGGATCCAGCCCCCCCCCTCACAGCCTGGTCAGGCCCCAGCTTTTGCTCCCTCTGGCTGGGACGATGGCCTTGTAAGAACACCCTCTCCCACTAGGTGTCGCTCTTGCCTTACATGCATTTAGGACGGGGATTCTTGTACTGATGGCTTTTCTTTAGACTGTCCTGAGTAAAAATAAATTCTATTTTTACTCTCGGACTTTTCCACAGGCTGGAAGAACATATGACTCATTCTGAGAGCATGTTCCCCTCCCAACTTGCCAAAATTTGTATTTTCTTTATGTCCTCAATCCCATTGCAGGGTGACTGCAAAGATTCTGAGTTTTGAGATTAAAAAAGTAAAAAAGGTAAGAATTGTCTGGATTTCCCTTAAACGAGAACCTGCCTTGGTCCTTTTGTCGAGGACCTGTATTTTCTATTTCTGGAGGAAGAGGAGAGGAAAAGAGGTGACTGTCCCTGCTGTGACTTGAACCCTCAGACCCACCCTGCCTGCCTGCCTGCAGAGGTGATAATGGGCATTGTCCAGCCCTTTCTTCTTAAGCAAAACACAGCTGGTTCCAGAGGGAGAGAGGAGGGAGAGATTGATTCAGTGTTGATCAAAATTAGAGTAGGATACTCTGGTTTCTCTTCAGATCATATAAATCTTTCACCTTTTACAAAATTAGGATCGGGAAAGGGAGTGTGCATTTGATTTTCAGGTTCCTGTGTCATTTTACAACTATGGTTTGTTTTCCATTTCAGAGAAAAAAAGCCGAGACCTCACAGTGCCGATCATGAGAACCTGATGAACGTGGTGAGTGTG
>PVHY01029189.1:0-14511 GCA_004024945.1 Uropsilus gracilis | reverse complement strand
GAGCCTGCGGTTCCACGGGCAAAAATAGCAAGACCTAGTCTCAAAAAAAAAAAAATTTTTTTTGGTTCTGATTATGTTTTTTTTTTTTTGAGACTAAGTCTTGCTACTTTTACCTGTGGAACCACAGGCTCTCGTTGCCTGGGGTACCACAGACTCAAGCAATCCCCAGCCTCAGCTTCCCAGGTAGCTGGGATTACAGGCGCGCACCACCACGCCCAGCTATTTTTTTGGAACTAGGTCTCGCTACGGGCCCCAGGTGGGACTCGAACCGCGATCCCTAGCCCCGGCCACTTCATAGGCTGAAACTTGCCGGCACGAGCCACCATGCCTGGCCCTGGTTCTGATAATGTATTGAGGGAGGAAACAGCCAAGCTTACTTATCAGTTTGCCCAGATGTGGGTATGGGAGATGTAAAAAGTCAGGGTGAGGCTCAAAAACTCTTTTTTTAAATGTCAATCATTAATAAAAGAAGTAACTTCTCTCTCTCTCGCTCTCCTCTCTCTCTCTCATAGGTAGAAATATATCTTTATTACTATCTAGCTAACAAATTAAAGCTGAAAGTTTGAATTGGTTTCAGAATCTAAAGTACAATAGAGGAAAATAAAATCTAACTTTCTCTTTGAGGCTCATGTTTGCAGAAGCAGTTTCTCTGGTACAACCTGAGTTAAGTAGAAACAATCTTGAGCTGAGCTCCAAGGCTAAATAGAGAACTAAAAGCAGAGGCAGAGGGGGTTCCCCAGAGGCAGGGGACACCAAAAGAAATTCAAGCCCCAGTTCTGGAAAGAAAAGCTGCTTTAAATCTCATGTATGAAGTGCCCTCTGACTAGCCAGTGAACTTCATCCAAATCTCCATTTCTTTGCCCCTAATTCATTTTGCAGCCAATAAAACTTAGGTCTTTTGTTCTCTATCCTGATCTTTAACTTCTGTAACCGCACTTTCTTTCTTAATCAAGGAGGTAGGTTTAGCCGGGCATGGTGGCTCGTGCCTGTAAACTTCAACCTATGAAGCGGCCGGGGCTAGGGATCGCGGTTCGAGTCCCACCTGGGGCCCGTAGCGAGACCTAGTTCCAAAAAAATAGCTGGGTGTGGTGGTGCGCGCCTGTAATCCCAGCTACCTGGGAAGCTGAGGCTGGGGATTGCTTGAGTCTGTGGTACCCAGGGCAATGAGAGCCTGCGGTTCCATGGGCCAAAATAGCGAGACATAGTCTCAAAAAAAAAAAAAAAAAAAAAAAAAAAGGAGGTAGGTTTAAGTATACCTCCTCCCTCCTTACCCATAGATTTGCAATAAAGTTGATTTCTATCCTCAGATACCTGATATAATTTATCTGACTTATTTGCATTGGGTGGAAACTCCAATGCTCCTTAACACTATCCTGTCTGTCTGTCTGTCTAAAATACATAAGGCTTTCTTCCAGATGAAGAAAAAATTCAAAAATATACGTTCAAAAATTAAGTGAGTGTGGGTAAATCTGAAGGTCCTAAAAGCTTGAGACTTAGCAAAAGCAGGCTGTGATATAAAGCAAAAATGGACCAACTTGGGCACAGGTATACAACAGCTCCTTCCCCTAGCAGATATACCCCATCCCTGCCCCTAAAATAGAACCTGGCACTGGCTTTTCACTTTTCTGTAATGTTTTAAGTGTTTCCCTCATCTCCAACAACAGGACTTCTCTTTCACCTCTTTCAGCTCTCTGCTCAGATCTTACCTCATCATGGGAGTCTTCCCTAGTGACATCAGACAGCAGGAGGTTCCTTTACTTTGCCCTGTGTTTCTTCGAGGCAACTCCACTGATAGATAGCTTGTTGATTTGTCATCCTTTCTCTCCTTCCCCACCCCCCTCACCACAACTCTGATCAAATTAGAAGCTCCATAGGGCAAGGGTTCAGGTTTATTTTGTTTCCTGCTTTGGCCCTGGCACTTGGGAAGGAGGCTGGCACACAGTAGGTCCTCAGTAGTGGTTGTTGAATGAATGATGACTGGGAGACTGAAAGGAAGAGGCTAGCTAGAGGGGGACAAGGTGGTCCCACATAAGCATGAGCAAGTTTGTAATAGATAAAGTCATGAGTTTTCTTTTTTATGAAAAATAAGTTTGTTTTCAAATGTCTAGAATAACATTAGGCTAACTAAAGATTTCTGGAATGCTTTGGGATTTGTTTTAATGAATAGATGGAAATTATATCTAATTAGCATTAATTTTTATGTGTAAACGGGTACAGCCAAATTGTATAAAAACAGTTCTCTTGAATAATTTAAACATCCTCTTCAACCCGCAAGGCATTTAGCACATTCTGCCCTCAAAGATTCTATTAATGGGAACTAAAATCATGAGGTTTAAATGCAAAATAAGGGAGGTATTTTTCCTTTATACAGGCATGTAAGTCAATACATCAGAACTGGACAGACCCAATAATCAGATACCAAGGCTCCCTAGGACTCCAATAACCCCCCAAGTTAGGGATGTCTTATTGAAAAATACAGAAAGGAAGGGGGTGGCTTCTTTACTGTGGAATGCAAATGAAAAAATGTAGGAAGAGTAATGGAAATAGAAAAATCACTGTTAGAAGGATTGTTGCAGCAAGTATCATGATATGTTGCTACAATTAGCGGGTGAAAGTCTGATGAAAAAGAGGATATTAACAGTCTCAAGGCATCTCTCCACTAGATATATATAATCTGATGGGAAAAAAGTTGTAACTTGACTGTAGGGAACCTGGCAGACACCACCCTAGCCAGATGATCAAACTGACATCAGAGTTCTGAGACACTTGGACTCTGCCTGCCTCCTGCCAGGATCCAAGATGGAGGTGCAATGCGAGATGTCAGATGAGACTTGACAGAAATGTGGAACCCAGATGTAAATATGAAGAAACTCCAGACAAAGCCAAACTGGGGGCATTCTGCAAATAATTGATCCCTACTCCTCAAATATGTCAAGGTAATGAATGATTAGGGAAGACCAAGGTATATCTTAGGTTTGAAGTGAGTTTGGGGACATGAAACTAAATGTAATGTTGCATGCCAGACTGGATCCTTGGGCAGAAACAAAACATTGGTGGGACTGTGAACAAAACTGAGTAAGTTCTGTGAAATACTTAATCATATTGTACCAAAGATCACATCTTGCTTTAGCTAATTGTACTGTCATTATGGATGGTGTGGCAATTATGGGCAGTGGGATAATAACTATGGGGGAGTTCATGCGCTACTTTTGCAATATTTTTCTAAGTCTGACATGAATTTAAAATAGAAAGGTGAAAGGAAAGGTAGTATTTGTACTTGGTAATCTGTTATGAGCACAGTGATACAGTTAATAGTAAACATACTGCCTGTTAAGGGTTGATTGTGCCCCTATCCCTCTCCCTTCACCAAATGTATGTTATCTTGCTTAGATATAGGGTCCTTGTAGATGTAATTAAGATGAGGTCTTCTTGTGGTAGATGAAGTTTTGCTCTAATTTAGTATGTCTTTACCAAAAAAGTGAAAATATGGGCACAGTAAGAACACCATGTGATATGAAAGCAGATATTGAAGGGATGCAGTGGAAGTCAGGGATCACCAAAGATGAATGGCAAATCCCTATTGCTAGGAAAGAGGCAGGAACCAGATTCTTTCCAGGCCCTCCTGGAATTAAGGCTACTTATGACTCCATCTTGGCCTTCCAACCTCTGGAACCTGGAGACATATTTCTTTTGTTTTAGCCACTTGATCTGTGCCACTTTTTCACCTCAGTCCTAGCAAAGGAATATACTAGTTAGTGTTTATTGAGACTTGCAATGCACCAGACCCTGTGCTGAACTGCTCACATGGGTTATTACCTCATTCATCTTCACCCTACCCTTTCATAGTACATGCAGTTATCACTTCCACTTTATAAAGGGGAGTACTAATGCTAGATGGGGGAGTCAGTTGCTCCATGTCACATGACCAGTAAGTGATAGAGTAGGTCAAATTCTATACCGCCATATTCCTAACCAGGATACATATACCTTTGCTGGTTTCTAATTCCAAGCTTTTTTTTTTTTTTGGAACATAAAATGGTTAACTTTACTAATTTCTCTCTCTCTCTCTCTCTCTCTCATCTCTGTCTCTTTCATATGTGTGTATATGTGTATAATGTTATATTATTTTTCTCTCTCTAGCCCAGATATACAATCAATGCAGGGATGAAAGCTAGCCAAATGTACATGTGGCTACCACATCCTGTTTTCTAACTGACATCCCACCTACCTGCCATCCCATGACTTGTGAAATCAAATGCACATTTATTTGGAAACTTGGAATATCTGTGGTCTTAGTTCTCCCAAGAAAGGAGTGTTAGTCATCCCAGGAGTGACTGAACATGAGCAACTGATTTAGGTAAAAATTTGGGATTTAAGCTCAGGCATCTCTATTATTATGGGGAGACTCTATTAGAGGGAGACGATGTTTGGGAGCAGTAGAGTTACCTAAGA
Source organism: Uropsilus gracilis (assembly GCA_004024945.1). Lineage (NCBI taxonomy): Eukaryota > Metazoa > Chordata > Mammalia > Eulipotyphla > Talpidae > Uropsilus > Uropsilus gracilis. The sequence continues at coordinate 10,059 of PVHY01029189.1, read as the reverse complement.
AATTTAGAAGTTTGGTACAGAGAGCAACCTTTGCCTCTTTTATTGTAAATAAGAGAAAATTAACCACTAGGGTTCACTTGTTTGCCTTCTCAAGTCATCCCTTCATTTAGTCAATGAAGGAATCTTCATTAAAGCTCCCTGGGGTTCTTGGCTCTGGGTTCAGTCAGCAAGGCTTGAAATAGCTGGGGCCTCACGTATAAGTCTCTTTCAAGACTAGTCTTGAGGGAAAAGGGTGGAGGCAAAAACTTTTGAAGACAAATTCCCATTTTTCATTCTTTACCCCCCTCCTCATAGTATTGTCTTCTAAATGAATAAGCTAATCCGTTTTTTTATTTAAATTTTTTAATTTTCTTATTTTCATACCACATTGGTTATATTTGTATAGTTATTTTTCCCCTTAGTTATGGCTTCTTGTTGAATGAAGTAACTTTATTATGCTTGGTTATGCCCCATTGCCCATCACCAGCCCCACCTTTTCTCAAAGGCTTTAGTGTCAGATAATCAAGGCCTATTGGATATTCCCATTTGCTGTTCATATAAATGTCCACAGATATACAGTGGCACTCATCACCTGCATTCTTTCAACTTTGCTTTTTCCCCACACAAGTCATTCCTCCTCTCTTAGTGGATGGTACCATAATTTGACTATGGGTCAAATTAGCTCTTAAGTTCTATGTAAGTAGGGACTATTTTTGGAGGCAACATCCTATATCTAGCTCAATCCTTCAAACAGGAGCTTTGGAAGGTGCTAATAGCTTGTGTAAATGAATGAATGAATGGGCTTCATCTTTGATTCTGCTTTCTCTTAGTATTCACATGCAACCAGTAAGTCCTATAGATTCTCTCCTTTATTTCCTCCAAAACACCCACTCATCTCCATCTCCACCAGTACCTTCCCACTCCAAGCTGTTGTCATCTCTCACTACTGTGTCCTTTACCTGGTCTATTTGCCTCTCTTGTTATTCCCAGGTTGTCCTCAAAGCAGCAACTCGACTTATGTGGGTAAAACAGAAATACTACTCCAAAACTTCTCTGCTTCAGAGCCCTCAAAGTCTTCCTGCTGCAGTCACAGGGAAGCCCAAGCCTAATAATCCAAGACACACCTGACTCCATTTGCTCTTCTCCTTCTCCCAAACTAAGCTTCTCCCAAACTAAGCAGAAAGGAACTTTCAAAGGTTTACAAACACAACATGTCTTTCTGTCTTCTGGATTTTTGCTGTCCTTATTTCCTTTATCCAATAATTCCTCAATTCCTAAATTGTCATTTAGGATCCTGGATCCTGTTTTACTTTCTGCTATGACTGCAACAATTAGCAATTAGCTAATTACGACAATACCCATTTATTATCTTGCAGTTCTAAAGGTTAGTTCTAAAGGTGCAGTTGACAGGCACTGTGTCAAGGAGGGGTGGAAGGACATAGCTTTCTGAGAGGAAACTGGAAGTTTCTCTTGTATGTGTCCAGTGCGTGTTGCAGAGGGAAGGAAGGAGAGGCAGAATTTGGCACCACCTCTCATATTCACTGATCTTAGAAAAACAGCATCAGCAACTGCCATTTGCACTCTCCCTAGGTGTCTGAGGCTAATCTGCCCTTCTAGCACCCCTGGGAGGTGATGGCTCTGCTGACATACTTGTCTTGGAGGTAAGGAAACTGAGACACAAAATTAATGAATTGCTTAGGGTCACAAAACTGGAAGTGAGTAGTGGGGGACTTGAACCCAGGTCCCCTTGTCCCAGGGCAGGTGCACAGGTGTTACACTGTCACTCCCAGGTGTTTTAGCTTCCTTCCCCCATATGTGGTGGGTGTGGGAAGGAGGAAGCTGAATAAATAGTAGTTTACCCAAGATTTGTCCTCTGATCTCTGTACTCCAAACCTCAGGTTGCTGATAGAATGCTTGGATTTTGGTAAGCCCCCATTCCCCCCTGCTCTGGTTAGCAATGGTCCTTTAGCCAGAAATGACAACAGGTGGGCTGACACAAAGCCCAAGACAAGAGACTTGAACTCAATGAGCAGAGTCCTGCTGCCCAAGGCACCCTGGCATGCACCTGGTAGAGTCCCCCCCACTCCCCCCCCAAGTTGTCAGGATGCCCAGTGCCTCCCAAACCCCAGCAGTGTGAAGACAGATGCAAATGAGCTCTGCTGAGCGCTTCCTGCAGAGGAGGGTTTTCAGTATGCAGGCCTGGTTTCCGTTGCCTTCAGCCTGATCGCTGATTTTATTTCCACATTTTATGAGCAACAAGAGAGGAATTCATTCCCCTGGTATAACGTGACCCTCTGGAGAAAATCTTGTCCAAGTACATTTTGCTCACAAATGTGATCCTGGAAGAGGCTCTACTGAGATGCAATAGAGAGATGATTGAAATCTGGATTATAAGTGAGGTGAATTGGTGGGTTTTGCATTATTGCATCCAGCAAGGTGAAAAGGGATAAAAGGACTCTCCCTGAGAGCTAGGAACATTTTGTAAAGAGAAATATAGAGGGACAGGTACTCTTTCCAGCCAGGTTATATTTGAATATCTTCACCACCTTTACCCCTTTCTCACTAAACTATCTATTGCCTGAAGACAGAATTGGACTCATAGCATATTGATATCCTCCTTGCCCTCCTGAGACCGATTTTACAATTTTATATGTAAGAAAGAGATTCTATACTGCAAGGGCTTTCTAACCTCCTTTCTTGGTTTAGATTGATTAATATTCCTCCACCTGAAGCTATTTTTCAGAGACTCCTGGACCAACTAGCAACAACCTTTCATCCCTCCACCCTCCTAAAAGCAGGCGATTCAGAATTATGCTTTTTTTGGGTTAAGGATACTAACTGATGGAAGCTTAGACTAAAAAATTTGGGATGGAGTCTTCACAAGGCAAAAAAATGGAGGGATAAGAGTAGAAATAGTCATTAAGTCAACTATAGAAATGTCAAATCCTTAGTTAGGTGGGCTGCTGTAGAAAATATTCCTGGGTGTGAACCAGAAGTGGGGATATGGAGACTGAGGGTCATTAGAGAATCACCAGTCTTTCTAAAATAACCCAGTCACACCCTGAAAGTAAGTGAGTGATCTGACAATAGAAAAGAATTTCACAAAGAAATAAACCCCTCCCTCCAAAAGGGACATTGTATTAGAACAATTTCTGCCATGAAATATAGCTTTGGTCCCAAGACTGCCTGCCTGTGTCTATGCAGGTACCTCTGAGGGTTTTTGCTTATTTCTCCTTTTCTTAATAAATCTGACCTTTTAAAATGTAACCTTTATCTGCCTATGTCTGTGCAAATGTCTTTATCTCCTTGACAAATTCACCATATGCGACTGAAAGGGAAACTGCTGAAGCTTTTCTCTGAGGTACCTAAGGACCCTGCTTTCTGGACCTAACACCTCTTATCATTAGCAATAAGCGTGTATTGAGTACTAGAGATTGGTTTTATCCAAGTCCTTTCTAAGTATAATTTCATTTAAGCCACCCAGTGAATTCCTATTCCACTTTACTGATGAGAAAGCCAAGACTAGAAGAGGCCAACTAACCTGCTGTAGATTACAGAGCTAGTCAGTGAAAACAGTTGCCACTGAATGGGGACCATTCAATCCCATTAAATCTTCCATGTCAAGAAGTGATTTCCAGTGCTTAAAATTCAGAGCATCTAAGTCTTTGGAGACTGGAAAACATGCGAAGGCAAGGTCTTGTTCACCAATATGTTGAGGAAGGTACTAGGGACAGTGGTAACTCTGAAAGTGTGAAGTGAATGAAGGAATAGCAAAGGTCACTGTACTGTATGTACTGCTTGCCTAGACCCCCTCTCCCACTTGAGTCCTGATGTCTGCTACCCTTAGAACAGACTTCCAGGCCATGGTCCCCTCTCTGCCAGGGAGGCAGGATATGCTCAGATCCTGCCTGCCATTGAAAATGAAGTTCCCTAGAGCTTCCCAGGGAAGCCAGTGGAAGGGTAAGAACTAGGTTTTCTGGTGCCTGTTCTGGTCTGGATCCTTCTGAATTGGTCAATGGCCTATTACACATAGGAATTTCAATGTGAAATAGGGCTGTGTAGGTGCTATCATCATCCAAGGACAGTGCCCAGTAGAGGACAGGTCACTGTGAGTTCTTCACCTGAGCACACAATTGTAAGACCACTTAGACTCAGGAAACAATGATAATGGGGCTTATTTAACAAATGGGAATTAAAGAGTTACCAAGACCACAGGCGACTGGCTATCTCACCCTAGATGGTGTCCATCCACAGTGTCATTTAGTCCCCCCCCAAAAGACTACTTAGCCAAAATGGTGCTGTTTCACCAACAGGGGCTTGTGGCAGTGACAGGCAGCGGCTGGGATCCAACTCTTGGTGGCAACTGGAGGTGCTCAAAGGCAGGGTGGCAGAGGTGAAGCTAACAGCAGGCTGCAGCAACAGTCTGAAGGTCAACACAGAACACTAGACCAAACAACAGAGGCAGCAGCACAGAGCAGTGTAGAACAATCAGATAAATATCTCTTCAAGACATCCAACCTGGAGCCTTTTATGCTCCTACATCAGGACAAGGCCAGTTGCAGGTACAGCCTGTAAAATGTCTTAGTTTTTCTCTTCAGAGGTCAGCTGCTGAGGAAAGCTTTTTTTTTTTTTTTTTTTTTTTTTTTTTTGTCAGAGGAAAGCGTCTTTCTTCAAGGGCCAGAAACAAAGTCCCAGTAGTCTGGCCTCTCCACATCTCAGAGCCTGGATGTGGGAGTCTGGGCAACTAGTGTCTAGGAGTCTCAAAAGCACTCCTCTGCTGCCTTATTTCTCCTTCTAGGGCCTCCACCCTCCTTGATACCTTCAAATTGGATCATTTAACAGGGTGGTCCCTAGGGGAGGGACTGGCCACAGGTTGTAGCTTTTGGTATGAGTTGGGGGTGGAAACACGTTTTCCCAATGGCTCCTGCTCCTTAGCCACCAGTCTTCGCCACAGTCCACACAGCAGGCCCGGATTAGGATGACAAGAGAATGCCTTTATTTAATTTTTGGTTTATTCAGTCTCTGTTTTAAAACCAAATGTGGATGGAGTTATTGTTTAATGGGTACAATGTCAGTTTGTGAAGATGAAAAAGTTGGACATGGACTGTGCAGATGATTGCACAATAGTGTGAATGTAGTTAATGCCATTGAGCTGGATGGACACTGAAAGGTGATTACAAAGGTAATTTTTATGTTATTTTTGTTTTACCACAATGTAAAAAAATGCAAATGTAGTGTATCTTTCTAACACCACTAGAAATCTGGGTAGGTATGAAGTATGATTACCAGGTAAAAGCTTGATAAAATATGCTGAAACACAGTAACATAAGAAATACAGCCTAGGGGGCGAGAAAACCATCTGTCTAGAAAAATCCATGACTTACTGATTCTCTTTACTGGTATACAGCCTAGTTTCTCCTTGAATATTCGTTACTCTGTCTTCTATTATTACATCAGGCATGTACTACCACCAATGATAGCCCACCTGGGACACCAGTACAGGTAAAGTGTATATAAACCCTTTACTCCCTAGTAGGAGCACTCAGCCTTTGGATATGAATCTGCTGAATCAGTACTTGTACTAATAACCTGCTTCTTGCCAGGTATCCTCGTTCCTTGATTGCCTTGGCAGGGAATGATCTTCGTCCCCTGATTGCCAGTCTCCATAGCTGGAGCAATGGTCAGATATGATTCCCGTTCCGATTGCCTGCTTTCAAGTACAGGGAATGATTCAGCTTCTGAATGTCATCACTAGTGTATCAGATTCTGTCTTTAGAGTCTTAAGAGGATGGCTTAATCTCAGGTATCCCTGCAACTTAAATTTCATATGCCCAGGTGAGGAAGAGGGAAAAGTTGATGTTAGCTAGTTGATGCTCTGTATTTTCTCAGGAAAAAACCCAGAAGCACTTTCTTAAATCTCGCTGTATAGAATTGGGTCTTGTGGTCCTGCTGGGTGATTCCTTAACTTTCCAACCTTGGAGCCAAGAAGAGGCATCCAGCTGGGGGTAAGCACTGATTAGTTAACCATTGGTGTTCCGTACTCTGCTAAAGGTGACAGGACCACTCTCAGGTATTCCTAGAACTAGGGCTCTGGCTTTTGTTCTCAGTCCTGAGCTAGTCTGCTAGGACATCTGGTACATTTTCTAAGACTAGATTCCCAATTTCAAAGATAATGCATATTTGAAAGTGATTAAGAGTAGATCTTAAAAGTCCTTATCATAAGAAGAAAAAATGACTTTGCAACAAGGTATGGTGGGATCCTTTTGCAGTATATATATAAAGTATCAAATTATGGCACATGCCTGAAACTAGTAAAATGTTTGTTAGATATACTTCACTTAAAGATAAAAGCATATTGATCGGTGAGGTTTTATCAGATTTGGAATCTCCAGAGTGCTCACTTCCACAAAGCAGAAAGATTTCACAACTCAAGTCAAATGTATAGAACTACAATATGAATTTATTCAGGAGAATCCAGATTACAGTAACATAAGCACACAATTCAACTGGCAACACAAAGGGGGAAGTCAAAAGCCTATTAGCAAGGCTCAGGAGATGCACACAGGACCTGTGGCACCTGTGTGGAGAGTTCCTAGAATATAGCCATTTGCAGGGAGGAGAGGCTTTTTTCTCAGCACCAGAGGTTCTCCAATATTTGGAGATTTCAGGATGACAGACATGGGGTCAACCAGTATATCTCAAGCTACCTTAAATTTGGTGCCTATATTTACACCATATTTCAGAGGTATGCCATCAGGATCACCTTTTAATTTTGATTTAGAAAGGGCCTCTCAGCACCAGGTTTTTATCTGTCTTTTCCTTTCGTCTGTGTTTATCAGTATCTTCATACATGAGTGGTTGCCTTTTAAATAATGACTTCAGTTGCTCTATGTCAATTGCCTTCCACCTCCCCATCAGCCAAGGCCATTTAAATGTCATCATGTATGACAATCAGAACAGTGATATGGGAGTACAAGCTGTAGAAGAGGAAACAAAGGACAATGAAAAAAACTCTCCCTCACATGTATTGAGGAAAGTTATATCAGTTGCTGAGGGGTCATGTCAGAAATGACCCAGTTCACCAGAGCTCTGCCCAGGCTGGCTAGAAGCTTTGGGAAAGGTCCTCAGGTTTTGTCCTTAGGAAATGTGGTTAATTATTTTTTTCTTAGCTAACATTTTTTCATTAAATGCCCCTAAACTGTTTTGGTATGTCTAGAGGAAAGACCCTACAGGAAAACACATAGTTATTAAGCTAATACATATTATGAAGGATGAACTTGTAAGATGGTAGGTTTCAAATGTTGGATATCAGGAATATCAGGAATTTACCACTTTTTCCTCCCTAATAGAATCAGAGTAGAACCAAGGCTTCAGAGAACACTTGAATAAGGAATGTAAACAAACATACCTATTACACCACCTTGCTACTAAATAAAGGATGCCCGGATGTGCTCACTTGACTTTTCAAGATAGCAGTTCTTTTCCTCCTCAGCATTTAGCTCTTTCCAGGGGAGGCACCCAGGGAACTGAAAGGGCCTTCATTGGATGTGGATGGAAACTGGATTCCCCAGAGATACTCCCTGTGCAAACTCAGGGAGATGGTACATATGCCACACAGATGGTGGCCCATGCCAGAATGTATTGGTTTGTTTTTCTCATCAATGTTAAAACATTATTCAAGGCCGTGCTGCCCTGAACTTTTCTGTATTGAAGTTAATTTTTTATCGTCTCATAAACTGTGCTGGTGTGGGCACTATTTAGGGACAGCAACTCCACTTTTGGGGGAGCTCCCCATTCCCAAGTAATGACCAGTGTGTACAAACCCTCAGTAAACACTGGAGCTGGGCCTATGGGATGGGCTGCCCTTGGCTTTCACAGGGTGGAGTTTTATTTTCTAAAGCTGGGGAAACTGTGAGAGTATACTCCAGGACAGATGGTGAAAGAAGCAAGAGCCTTTTAGCCCTGGCTCAGCATGAGGTTGCCCAGGGCCCTTGCATAGGGTTCTCTGGGGTCAACTCATGAGGACATTCCTTGAACTCAGCAACTTGGAACTGGGAAAAGGCATTTCTGGGCAACTGGAAATGAAACTGTTTCAAGGGGCCGGGCAGGGTGGCTCGTGCCTGTAAGCTTCAGCCTATGAAGCGGCCGGGGCTAGGGATCGCGGTTCGAGTCCCGCCTGGGGCCCGTAGCGAGACCTAGTTCCAAAAAAATAGCTGGGCATGGTGGTAGGCACCTGTAATCCCAGCTACCTGGGAAGCTGAGGCTGGGGATTGCTTGAGTCTGTGGTACCCCAGGCAACAAGAGCCTGCGGTTCCACAGGCAAAAATAGCGAGACCTATTCTCAAAAACAAAACAAACAAAACAAAAAAAACTGTTTCAAGGAAAGGAAATTCCTAAATGGTTAGGGAAGAAAATTCAGTCCTGGGAAAACTGGGGGCAGGATACCAGAGTCAGCCAAGAAAGCCCATAATTTTATTGAAAAGAAGAGATACATTTTTATGAGTTCACTATGAATGGAAATGGAAATGTAAAAATAGGTAAGTAAACAGATAGCAAGTGTATAATCACTTTAAAGACAGCACATTCATTCCCTAGAAGTAGCACCGTAAGGAATTGACCCTCTGTTCACACTCCATGGTCAGATTCACTCATATGATAAGTGTTTGCTCTGGACCTGCTTGCTTTTTTGTGTGGCTGTTAAGGAGCAACTGGGAAATTCTGACTCTGGGATCTTTTTACTTTGCAGACACTTAAGAGGTCTACGTCACTTTGTTGTGTCAAAGAGGGAGACTGAAGATGAACTGTAACTTCAGTCTTGTTAGCTCTGGATAATTTTAGGCATTCAAATACTAAACTTACTTAAAAGTACAGAAAATCCTGAATGATCAGCACCACTTTTCAGACATCTTCTTGGTTATGGGACCTCAAGACTTTTTCTAGAATTTTCTCAAATGGAGTTCATGTCTCCAAGAATTTATCATTGCCTATGTTCCCAGCCATCATAAGTAGATTATGGGTTGGACTCAGAACATTGTAGACTTGCTAGTTGTCTTTCTTTTTTCTTTTTTCTTTTTTTTTTGAGTTAATGGTTGTCTCAGAGTGGAAGTACTTGCAGCCTTGCTTAAAAAGTTGGTCAGTATAAATAACACATATATTCACATTGTGCATGAAAGGGCCCAATTCTTGTGGACCAAATTGTAAGACTGAAACATATATCTTCGTACGCAAATGTTAAATAACAGTAATAAGTTAATAAATATATAAATTATTTAAATATTTAAATAACATTAAGGTCACTGGCAACCTAATAGACTCTATAAATAAATTAGCTGATTATTCCAGGGAGCATTTAACATTTAAATATAAAAATATAGCAAAGACTTCATCGTCCTACAATAAAGCAAATCAGGTAGAAAACATCTTTTTGGGTCTATTTCATGGTGTCTTAAAATGTTGGCATCATCTCTTCCTCCAGGGTTTCATCCTGCTTGAGAACCTGGAAAAAGTGTCAACAGTTTATGTAGACTGGAAATGCCACAGCAAACCACTATACACACCTTAGGGACTGTCCCTTAAAGTGGCCTGTGATTTGGCTTGCTCAAGGCTTTCTTAAAGGTTTTCTTAAAAGAATATCTGATCCTAAGCTGGGCACGGTGGCGTGTGTCTGTAAGTGACAGTCTCTGGAGCGCGACTGGGACTGGGGATCATGGTTCGAGTCCCGCCCAGGGCAACATAGCGAGACCTAATCCCAAAAAATAGCTGGGCGTGGTTGTGCACGCCTGTAATCCCAGTTACCTGGGAAGCTGAGGCTGGGGATCGCTTGAGTCTGTGCTACCCCAGGCAATGTGAGCCTGCGGTTCGACCAGCAAAAATAGTGAGGAAATCTAGTCTCAAAATATCTATCTATCTATCTATCTATCTATCTATCTATCTATCTATCTATCTATCTATCTATCTATCTATCTATCTATCTATCTATCTATCTATCTATCTATCTATCTATCTATCTATCTATCTATCTATCTATCTATCTATCTATCTATCTATCTATCTATCTATCTATCTATCTATCTATCTATC
>PVHY01029188.1:0-14523 GCA_004024945.1 Uropsilus gracilis | reverse complement strand
AAGGAAGGAAGGAAGGAAGGAAGGAAGGAAGGAAGGAAGGAAGGAAGGAAGGAAGGAAGGAAGAAAACAAGCGGAGCTTTTCTGTTTTCTGAGACACATAACCGCATGAACTAACTCACCTGGGTTGACAAGGGCACCGAGAGATGCGAATCGTACCCACGCTTTTCCTGGCAGTGTAGCCCGAGTCGGCTGATGGCCTCAGCTGCCATGTCCTACGCTGGCAGACAGGGCGGCCACTTCAACCCCTGTGCTCTCTGCCTGTGGAACCAGCCTTCCCGTGGGGGAGAGGGTCGGGGCATTTCAGGGAGCTTGTGAAGAGAAGGGGTCTCCGTGTCAGTGTTGCAGGAACCAGGCGGCTGTCATGTTTCGGTTGTTGTCTTTGGCGAGGCGGCCAGGCGCTCTCAGGCCAGCAGGAGCCAGGTGTGAGGGACCTGTGTTAACTCTCTGTCAACCAGTCATGCTGTCATAGGTGCTAATGGGAGGATGTGAGAGTAGGAAGTCCTGAGCGCATTGGAACAGAGTCTGGAGAAATCATGTCATCTACCTGTTTGCTCTTAGTAAAGACCACCCGAGTCACCTGAGACACGGAAAGACACGGTCAAGGAGAGGGGTTGACCTGAGGTCTCGTCACACTCACCCACATGGCGGCGTGGCCCAAGAATAAGAAAAGACGTGTGCTTTTGTAGTTCAAGAAGACTTTTTTGGATGAATCTGTTAACATTGATGAGTGTGTATGTGGTGGGGGGGGGGGGAGGTTATAGTATATTTGATCCAGGTTCATGTCTGATGGCCTAAGACTTCAGTCTCTGTTTTTAAGGAGTTTATTGTTCAAATGGCGGAATAAAAATTGGGAGACTTTCTACGGTTATTCATCCATAATGCAGCAAAGATATTTAGAAAACACTGAGGTGTCGGAGACATGGATTTGAGCCGGGACAAGATGACACAAGGAGGAAGCAAGCAGAAATCAGACAGCTCAGCTAATCAGTGATAGGTAGAGAAGCTTCTGGCAAAAAGTGGCTAAGGCAACTCTTTGCGTTTGCCTGATTGGTGGTGGCCTGTGAGCTTTTTGGGAGATTGTAGTTGCATTCACCCGAGGCAGATTCGGCCAAAGTCTTAGCAGCAGAAAATATGGATGTTGAAGTCACACGGTATTTAGCATTTCTTCCACTTAGTTATCTGTGTGTCGTTGACATACTGTTGGTTTCTCAACCTTGGTAAATTCAATGGTGTAATAAGAATGAAAACCTTAGCACCAATAAAGATTGGCACAGAGAGCATCTATACGTGATGACGCACAGGAGAGCAGCCAGAGTAATGTGAAGAGACGTGGATGGATTTGGAGATAGAGAGGGGCTGGGCCGGGCCTTGTCTTTAAGATGGAAATAATCAAACCTGATAGGAGAGTGTATATGAGGTCTCCTGTTGAGAAAAAGGACTTTATCTTACTCATTTGCTGGGTCTTGAATGGGTGCTCAGTAAAACCAGTAGCTCAGTGAATGTCTACAGGTGTTTTCAAAATAGAAGCCTGAAGACACGACATATAAACGATGCTCCCGCTCTCTCCGGGTGGCTTGTACCAACCCAGGGCCCCGACAAGCATCCATAGTGATGTCGGACAGAGACTAGAGTGTAATGATCATAGGTTCATCTATATTGAGGCACCAGAAACATGGCTTAGGCAGCCAGAAATGAAGAAGCGACTTTCTAGGGATTCTGGAAATGGATTGAGGTCGCCCAATCATCTGTGTGCCTTTCCAGGCCATTTGCCAACTCAAAGAACTCAAAGAAACCAAGAAATAGGGGTAGAAGAAGGCTGGGGGGCAATAGATGTGGGCATGGTTCGCATGGCCCTGGGGAGAAGATAACTAGGATGAAGCAGTCAGGACTTTTCTCAAAAGCCAACCTCCTTTCATACCTCCAGGGACACAGCTCTTAGCAGTTTGCCAACGAGGTCTTCAGCCTACATCCCCTCGGATGGTCCAAACTACATGTCTTTGCTGCCCCACGGTCACACTATCGCCAGCCCTCAGCTCTGCTTTTCACCTGCTCTCTGGGGGACGTTTGCCTCCTTCCCACAAAGCTTGAAGCCAGCATCGCCAAGTGTTGCGTGCTGCATGTGGTCTCGCTCCAGATCATCGGCCCTCAAGTCCAGCCCCAGCCCAGCCCAGCCCCAGCCCAGCCCAGAGACACTGCACCTGATCCTCCTCCTTGTGTTTGGCAGGGACCATTGTCACAGGTACGGGGGGTCTCCTCTGCATGCTGACAGGGGGGCTGAACTCTTGTCGGTGTGGAGAAGTTCCTGTTGAGGCCTTTGGCCCAGGTTTTGACTGGGTTAGACTTCGTGCTGTTGAAGTTCTTTTTTAATTTTTATTTATTTATTTTACGTTGTTGTCTACCCCGGGTTCTCCCACCACCTTATCACCGGCGCTGTAATCCTAATCTTTTGTGCCCCTCCCCCCCAGTTTCCCCTCCCCCACTCATGTTCTATCCTTTGAACTGTTGAATGTTAGCTTTAAATATTTTTTGGTCAGTTGTTTGCTTGTTTTCCCTTTCTCCCTCTTATTAGTGAGACCATCCTGTATTTCTTTTTTTTTTTTTTTCTTTCTGGCTTCTTTCTGCCAACATGGTTCCTTCTGCTGTTGAATTTATAGATTCTGGATATAATTTGGAAACGATTCTCTTTCAGACATGTGATGTGTAAACATCTCCCAGTCCATTGATGGCTTTTTTTAATTTATGTAGTGGTTTCTTTCTTCCACTGCACAAAAGTATTCTAGTTTGATGTAGCCCCTTTTCTTTTTGCTTTTGTTCCTTCCTCCATTGGAGATGAACCCCCATATACACCCCCAAGACTGACATCCAGAACCTGCAGCCTGTGTTTTTTTTTTTTTTCTTGTATTATTTTATGGTGTCAGGTCTTATATCTACTTCTTTCATCCATTTTGAATGAATGTTTGTGCATGGAATTAAATAATGATCGAGTTTCATTATTTTTCACAGGGGTTTTCCATGTCGTCAACAATCGGTAACTCCATAAGACTTGATTAAAAAAAAATCGACATTACCAGATCTAGATTTGGAAAAGTAATTATTAGACCTGATTGGGGAGGTTAGGGAGAACGTTCTGAGTAACAGAATTTCTGCACAGAGTCTTGGTTTGAGGAAAGAACGTGTTGCTGGAAAATTTTATTGGAAAAGGAGGGAGAATGGGTCCTATAGTCTCAGGATAAGAAAACCAGGTCTGGGTGAATGGAATGAAATAAAGGTTCCCTGAAATAAAGGTTCCCTTGTAAGGGAAGACAGGAAGGCATAAGCCTGGAGAACTGATTTTCACACCGCACACCCATGTGGTACGTTGGGGCAGTGAATCCTGTGAGTGAGGATGTAAACAGAAGGTTGCACGGGAGCCTGACTTGGAGGAGTGGGGGTTAGGAGCAAAATACTCTGCAAAAGAAATGTCCTGACCTGGACATGGTGAGAGATTCCCAGACTGACAGAAGAAGGCTTATGACATGTGCAGCCCCAGACTTCAGATGACCGCTGCTGCCTGGCAATATCTAGGGCATCTTGAGGCTTTGTTTTTGATGCCACATTGCATGTGCGAGGCTGCTGGAGTGTTTGCATGCGTGTGTTCACACCAGCTTTGCCTGCATCACATTTTAAGAGCCACCGTCGACTGGTCCACAGTGATGGTTGACGGGGGGACCCTTGGGAAGCGGGGAGCACCCAGGGTAACAGAGGAAGCTGTGGTCATAGGAGGTGCTAGGAGGACCCAATTCTGAACATGGACCCAAATCTGTGGATTCTGACCTCCATGCTCCAGGGCGGCTGCTCTGCACACATGGAGATGAACTTGGCCATGGTGTCTTAAGATGATGACTCGCCTCCTTCAAAAAAGGTAAAACCAGATGTCGGATAGTAATTTAGTGCTGCGGATCTCTTTCTATGTGATCTCTTTCTATGCACTTGCTGGGACAATGGGGCTTGAGCGTGCTTGGAAAATCAGAATATCTGATCGCTGAGCATGGAGGCATCTCTAGGATTTGGGCTCCTTCACCCGAACGTCACTATGACATCAACATTCTTCACTGGGAGGCGTGAAGGAGGCTGACAGCTCCGAACCTTCCAGAACACGCATGCTCTCCCAAGCAACTTCAGCTCAGGCTCTCAGGTGTGAAGGTCTTGTCGATTATCTTGCAGAATATCTCTGTAGGCAAATATCTTGTAGCTTCTCTTTCCAAATTTCTCATGGCGTCCCTCTTGGGGGACCATCTATCAACCAGATCACTTTAAAAAATGTTATTTTAATTTTTAAAAAATTGGCAGCAACTTTGCTTTTAACCAAGCAAGGGAGCGAGTGGCCAAGGAGAAGATCCATCTTCGGTCACAGCTGGCCCCGGCCCCCCTACACGGGTGGCCCCGGGGTCTTGGGGATGCCTCAGTTCAGGGCTGACGAGCGCTGACGTCAGAGTCCATCCTGGTCTTCTTGGGGCTGCGTCAGCGCCACCTCGCGTGACCTCCTCCCCACGTGACTGATGTTGTCCAGGAAAATGATAAACAAAAGCGAAACAAGGACCAAAGTGAACATCCAATTTAAAAGCTGAGAAATCCCTCCTATAAGTGAGACCCTCGGGATTTCTGTCTTTCTAGCTTATTTCCGCTAAGATGATTCCTTCTGGCTCCATCCATGAGGCTGCGAATGACATACGTTTATCTTTTTTGATTGGGAGGGAGGACAGACAAACAGACAAGAACATTTTGAAAGTAACTGTCAGCAGAACTAGAGCACAGAACACGAGAGGTGAGGGGAATCCGGGGAGGGAGGGGCACAAGAGATTGAGATGGTGGCTCAAGGGGGACCAGGTGGTGGGAGAACCTGGGGGTATATATGCATACATACATACATACATACATGTATGTATATGTATGTATGCATACACATACATGCATGTATGTATATGTATATATGTATGCATATGTGCAATCAATTTATAAAAGTAAAATTATTAAAAAAAATAAAAATTGAGAAATCCTGGATGGTCTCACCTACACATGGGGATATAAGGAAACACACAGACAGGCAAAGAAAGTATAAAACTGTCAGCAGAGCTGGTGCATAGAGTGAGAGAGGGGGAGGGGGGAGGTCAGGGGAGGGAGGGGTGCCAGAGATTGCCATGTTGATTCATGGGGACTAAGAGGTGGGAGAACCTGGAAGTAGACAATGATGTTTTATATATATATACATACATACATATATATATATGGAGAGAGAGAGAGAGAGAGAGAGAGAGAGAGAGAGAGAGAGACTAGGTCTTGCTTTGTTGCCCGGGGAACCGCAGGCTCACGTTGCTCAGGGTACCCCGGACTCAAGCCATCCCCAGCTTCAGCCTCTCAGTAGCTAGGATGACAGGTGCACACCACCACACCCAGCTATTCTTTGACACTAGGTCTCGCTATGTTGCCCTGGGCGGGTCTCGAACCCACGGACTCAAGCGAGTCCTAGTCTTGGCCTCACGCTTCATAGGCTGCGATTAAAGGTGCGTGCCACCGTGCCTGGCTAAAACCAAAATTCTTTAAAAAAACAACTCGTCCCGGAAGGGTTTTCCTCAAGGCCCAGCTCGGTTCTTGCTGCCCCAGGGCCTGGCCTGCTGCCTGCCGGGTCTCCCCTGGTTGGGGCCGGCTTCCCCGGACACCCCGCAACTGCCTTGCAGAAGCTCGCCATGCCCCCAAACCTGAGGTCACGCTGACACCGCACTTTCCCACGGAGTTCTGCTCCTGGCGCCTCAGGGGAGATGCTGGGGCAACTCCCCCCAAGGCCGGTGTCACCTCCTTGTTGGTTCCCTCAGCAGGTGTGTGTGTGTGTGGGGGGGTTCTCACTTTACAGACTAGGAAACTGGGGCTTGAAGAGTTGTATTGATTTTTTTTTTAGGTCTGAAGTATTTTATCCCCACCCTCCTCCCATTTCCCATGCTATTTCTATTATACCACCCATCGTCGTGTTTTTCTTTTTTTCTTTTCTTTCTTTCTTTTATTTTTTGAGACCAGGTCTCGCTATTTTTGCCCGTGGAACCTCAGGCTCTCGTTGCCTGGGGTACCACAGACTCAAGCCATCCCCAGCCTCAGCTTCCCAGGTAGCTGGGATGACAGGCGCGCGCCACCACACCCAGCTATTTTTTGGGACTAGGTCTCTCTGTGTTGCCCCAAGTGGGACTCGGACCACATCCTTAGCCCCAGCCGCTTCATAGGCTGAAGCTTACAGGCACAAACCACCGTGCCCGGCCATTTTTTTCTTTATTTTTTAATAATTCTTTTAATTTAGAAAAGATAGATGCAATAGTTTTCAACAAGTGTATAATGCATGTCTTAGGACAGCCAGAGAAATATTGCGATCGCCTATGCAAAGCGTATGCGGAGAATGAAAATCCACGCTCGTCCTAAAACTCCAATATAGGAATGCTATAAACTCTGCACCATTTCAATCCTGACCCTGTCTTCTAGAACTTTCCATGAATTTTTGAAATAATTTTGAGTGGGCTACAGCTGTTTTCAATAGATTTTTCATTTCACATTTTCCAGTGGTTTAAAACCTGTTATGAAACATAAATAGCAAGAACATATTTGTCAAAGTGAAATAAGTTATGGATCATATTTTCAAATTTGGGGAACTGTTGTGTCTAAAAAATGTCTATAAATACCAAAGTTGGGAAACGTACTGTCCTCTCCGGAAATCAGCCTCTCGATGTTACAGCATCGGTGTATGCTCGCCAAGGTCAGTCCTAATCAACACCCTACTGCTTACCCCACAGTTCTGACCAGTGGAGAAATCCTTTTCAAGTTCCTATCATCTGCCAGTCTGCACCTTCTCATATCATTTAGGACAGTGAACTGCTGGTGTTAAAAGAAATTGAAGACAAAAGTAGGGTGTTCTTAATAATCTAAGGCTTGGTGCAGAGGGTATGGCTGGAATTTAGGAATAAGCAGCTTATTGATTTCTAAATTAGGTCCTTGACTGAGCTAACATCACTGAGAGCCACTCTGCTCTGCAGTTGAAACAGTCTTGTTTCCACTTCAGCGCCCTGAATACTGGGTCAGCTGAGCTGTGATGGGTTCTGGAGTAACTGCATGATAGGAACAACCGCAATATTTTCTCAACGCATTGTGGGTTCAGAATTCACTTCAGATACGGAAAACGTCCGCAGAACACATTCACAAGCCAAGGCATATTGCTCTTAGCAAAGAAATATGTTACAGATACTTGAAAGGGACTAACTTCACATTCTTCATCCTTCTGCAGGGTTTTGAAGCGAGCAGAATGAGCCAGTGTGACCTTTGCAATACTTCAGGAAAATATCTAACATGGATCGTAAGTACAAAGTGCTCGTCAGGTACGTGTACACTGAATAATAGCAGAAAAATGAGTTGAGAAAATTCACTTGCCAGTTTGCATTGCCTTGGACACAGTAGTCATTTGACATGAGTTTATCGAAATTGCATTGGAAGTCCTTGGCTAGGACGGATGCGTTTCGAAAGCAACCAAGAGGTGTAGAGCACACTCCCATAACTTCAGGACATGTTCCTACATTCCCATAATGGAGGGACATATTCCCATAACTACGAGTTTCCAGTAATGCTGACATCCATCATCATTAAGTACACAAGATGGTTGTCAGGAACAACCAGGAATAAGGGGAGTCAGAAACAGGGTTCGGGACCAGCCAGTCACGGTGGGGAGGGCAGGGAGAGGATGCTGGTTTCAAAATGGAGTTTTAAACAAAATGGGGTCACTTTGGTTAATCTGTTCCCAATAGTCAGATTGGATTTGGGATTCAGCTACCCAGTCATATGTGTTGAAAGAAAGGATTTGACAGGAAAAATGCATTTTCTTTTTTTTTGATAATTTTTTTATTTATCTATATTTCGCATCATTTCAGTCCCTGGGGGTCACCCACCGCCTCCCCTTCCCACCCACTCCAGCTGGTCCCCATTCTCTCCTTGTGCAGTTTCATTTGGTTGACCATATATTAGTGAAACCATTTGGTTTCTGTCCCTTTCCATCTGGCTCGTTTCTGCTAGAATGATTTCTTCTAGGTACATCCAGGTTTCCATAAATTCATCCAATTTGTCATTTTTGATTGATGTAATATTCCATTGTGTATATGTACCACATCTTTTTCATCCAGTCATCTGTTCTGGGGCATTTGGGTTGTTTCCTTGTCCTTGCAATTATAAATAGTGCTGTAATAAACATCCGAGCACAGGTGTCCTTTTGTACCCACATTGAGGTCTCCTTTGGGTAGATTCCCAGAAGTGCGACTGCTGGGTCAAATGGTAATTCCATTTTCATTAGTTTGAGGGTCCTCCACACTGCTTTCCATAGTGGCTGGACAAGTTTACATTCCCACCAGCAGTATAAGAGTGTTCCTTTCTCTCCACATCCACGCCAGCACTTGTTGTTGCCTGTTTTTTTGATGTAGGACATGAAATTAATAGTGACTTAATGGGGTTGTGCCTGGGATAACAATGATTTTTGTCATGAAGCCCAAGGAAATGCTATCTGGTAGTTGAAAAAAATGTGCTGTCACCCGTGACTGCACACCACACCGCTTTGGCTTTTTTTAAAACAAAATGTTGCAGACACCGTTGCAGGATTTAGCTTACCCTTTTAAGGAAACCCAGGTTATCTGCTTCACATTGGGTTGGGTATCTTCACATCATCTGTGCTTCAGGGACATTTATTCCTAATCACAGTGATGAGATGCTTTTGAGTCTCTAGTTTAGCATGAATTGCTGTTTTATTAACTCATTCAATTGTTGCAAATAGAGTCCATAGCCAGAGCGCAGCTTTGTCGTACAGAGAACCTTGGATGAGGTGCAGGATGCAACTAGTTTGCATCAGATGTGTGTGGCAGGTGCGGAGACTGTCGCCCTCTCTGAGGACTTGTTCAGTTTGAGCATGGGGTGACTGCAGTGCATGCAGGCTGACAGGCCTCTGACAGGCCTCTGGCCTGGAAAGCTCTGAGATGCTGGCTTCCGTGGACTCTCTAACCCCACTGTTAAGTTGCTGTTGGTTATGGTTTGCACTGTCAAGGGGTGTTGCTTTGTGTGTGTAGTGAAAGATTTGGACTACAAAACTCCCATGGCCCCTATATGCATGTTTTTTCCCCACAGTTCCTCAGGTTGGCAGTTTGTACTGCTTGAGATGTATACCTTACTTGTGAATTCTTTTCAAGCAAGTTATGGGTGACCAGATTTCATCTTCTTACAAGATTTCATTCTGAAAAATTCTCACTAATGGCATTACATTCCATGTTTTTCCACCAATTACTGCAATGAAGCCATTCATCTCCGAAAATTAACTTTAGCTTTGACAGCTGAGGCCAAGGCTTTGAAAAATCTGACCCAGGAAATAATAATTCCACAACATATTGCCACACAACAACAAAAAGAACTAGTTCCCGCCCCTCTGTCTCTCCCTCTCTCCTGCTCATAGACTCACACACAAATGACACAAAATTGACACATTCTTTTAAAAATATTTAGTAAATATTCACTAATCACAAGGTTTTAAAATCACCGAGTCTCCATTTAAAATAACATGCATGTGTATACTTACATCAAATAAAACAGCTTCAGCATTAGGTAAAGTCAGTGTGTCAATGCACCAGTTAGAACATTATGACATCATTTTAACAAATATCTAGCTGAAGTATGACATATGCACAAATATCTAGCTGAAGTGTGACATATGCACAAGGGACCAGGTCAAGTATTGTCACAATCTCAGAACATATGTAATCACTATGTTCTCTTCATGTTTTCCACTGTAGTCAGTCTCTGCCTTCATGGTGAAAGAAAACGCTAATCTAACTTGTTAACCACACATCAGACATGTCTGGGTTTGTACCCTGCAGTGTGGAATCAGCAGTGTGTCTATATCTAGCTTCTGGCACTGATGGGAGTTACAGATGTAAACACAAGTAGCATTTGTGTGTGATGTGTGTTCCTGTCCACACATAGGCATTGTCTCACCTAGTAGGTTACTACAATAGCAGCTGCTATGGACATTTGTGATGAAGTATAAGTCCATGCGTGTGGTGTGTGCATACACAGATGTTTGTGCATATTTCTGGTGCTTTATGTTAAGATCCTGTAACAATTGTTTCAAAGTTTTGTAATTGGATACCAAATAAATGCATACAATTATATTTTTATCATAGGTAAGGTTGTACAGGAGGTCTATAAAATTCACTGCCTCTAGCGAGGCTCACAAAAAAAGAGAAGAAAGAAAATGCAAAAAAGCAGAATGAGACAGGAGAAAGGAGAAATTACAACAGACAACACAGAAATACAGAGGATAATTAGCAGTTACTATGAGAACCTATATGCAAATAAGTTCAACAACCCTGATGAGATGGACAAAGTTTTAGAAGTGTACATTCATCCAAAACTGGATAAAGAAGACACAGAAAGCCTAAAAAATCATTGTCAAGCAGCAAAATTGAAACAGTAATAAAAGCCCTCTCCCCTCAAAAAAAAAGCCCCGGACAAGATGGACTTACAAACAAGGTCTAGATGTTTAGAGATGAACTGATGCCTCTCCTTCAAAAGCTCTTTTAAAAATTGAGAAAGAAGGGATACTGCCAAATACATTCTATGAAGCCAGCATCACACTAGTTCCAAAATTAAACAAAGATAACACAAAGAAAACTATAGGCCAATCTCCCTATTGAACACAGGTGCAAAAATTCTCAACAAAATCCTAGCAAATAGAATCCAATATGCAGTGAAAAGATAATATACCATGACCAAGATAATATACCATCCCAAATATTCCCTGGGATTTATCCCAGGGAAACAAGGTTCAACACCTGAAAATCAATGAACATAATCCAACACATCAACAAAAAGAAAAATAAAAACCACATGATCATATCGACTGATTCTGAGAAAGCATTTGATAAAGTGCAACATCCATTTATGATGAAGGGCCTCGAAGTTACGGGGCTAGAGGGAACGTACCTTAACATAATAGAAGCAATATAGGACAAACCCACAGATAGTATCACCCTAAATGGTGAAAAACTGAAAAGCTTCCCTTTGAGATCAGAAGTAAGACAAGGCTGCCCATTCTCACAACTACTTTTCAATACAGTTCTAGAAGTCCTAGCTTGAGCAATTAGGCTAGAAAAGAACATACAAGTGATTCACATAGGGAAAGAAGAAGTAAAGCTACCATTGTTTGCACATGATATGATAATATAGAGAGAATCCTAAGAATTCTACAGAAAATCTAATGAAAAATAATAAACCAGTTCGGCAAGGTAGCAGGCTACAAAATCAATGCACAAAAGTCAGTAGCCTTCCTATATGCAAAAAATCAGTCTGAAGAAGAAATAAAGAAAACTACCCATTCACAATTGCACCAACGAAAATTAAATACTTTTACAAAGGATGTGAAAGATGTATACAAAGAAAATTGCAAAAATTGTTAAAAGAAATGAAAGAAAAAAAAAGAAATGGAAATATATCCCCTGCACATAAATTGGAAGAATTAACATAGTTAAAATGGCCATTCTACCAAAAGCAATTTACAGATTCAGCACAATTCCAATAAAAACCTCAATGCCATTCTTCAAAGAAATTGAAAAAATGTTACTAAAATTTATTTGGAACAATAAAAAAAAAACCCCACAAAACCTTAAATAGCCAAAGCTCTTCTGATTAATAGGAGAGGGAAGGGAGGTATTACACTCACAGACTTTAAATTGTACAACAAAGTCATAATAATTAAAACAGCATGGTATGGGAACAAAAACAGACAAACAGACCAACGGAACAGATTTTGAAAGCCCAGAAATAAAGCCACACAGATATGGTCAGTTTATCTTTGACAAAGGAGAAAAGAATATACACTATAGGACAGCCTCTTCATTAAATGGTGCTGGGAAAACTGAACCACTACATGCAAAAAAATAAATAAATAAATGAGTCTAGACTCCCTCACAAATATATACGAAACCAACTCAGAATGGATAAGAGATTTGGATGTAAGACCTGAAACAATAACACATAGAAGAAAATATAGACAAAACACTCCAAGACTTACACTTCAGAAACCTCTCTCAGGACACATCTACAGATGCTAAAAAAATGAAGGAAGACATAAACAGCTGGAACTACATCAAATTAAAAAGCTTCTGCACAGCAAAGCAGCCAAAACAAAAAGAAACCCATCCAACTGAATGGGAAAAAAAGTTTGCCCTCCATACGAGTGATAAAGGTCTGATAACAAAGATCCATAAAGAACTCACACAACTTAAAAAAAAAAAAAAAAAAAAAAAAAAAAAAAAAAAAAAAAAAAAAAAAAAAAAAAAAAAAAAAAAAAAAAAAAAAAAAAAAAAAAAAAAAAAAGCAAAAGCCCAGTCAAAAAATGGGGGGATGAAGAGCTAAAAAGACTCTTCTCGAAAGAAGCAATACAAATAGCCAACAGTAAAAATAATTTAAAAAATAAATTAATAAACAAGTAGCCAACAGGCATATGAAAAAATGTTCAACATCACTAAATAATCAGGGAAATGCAAATCAAAACCACAATGAGATACCATCTCACAACAGTAAGAATGGCCCATATCAAAAAAACTGACAACAAGTGCTGGCATGGATGTGGAGAGAAAGGGACACTTTCACATGGCTGGTGGGAATGCAAACTGGTCCATTTACTATGTTAAACCATGTGAGGAATCCTCTAACTACTGAAAATGGAACTACCATTCAATCCAGAAATGCCATTTCTAGGAATCTACCCAAAGGTTACAAAATCTCTAATTCAAAATGAAACCCTTATCTGGATGTTTATTGCAGCATTATTTACAATAGCTACCCAACCCAAATAGCCCTCAAATAGCAACCCAAATAGCCCCCCAATAGACAAATAGATCAGAAAGCTGTGTTATATGTACACAATGAAATCTTACTCCTCAATCGAAAAAGACAAACTAATGTCATTCGCAGCAACATGGATGGAGCCACAAGGAATCATGCTAGCAGAAATAAGCCAGACAGAAAATGAGAAATAATGGATGGTCTCAGTTATATGAAGGATACAGGGAAAACAAACAAACGGACAAGAAAAATTTAATACTAACTCAGCAGAACTGAAGCATAGAGTAAGGGGGGTGATATAAGGGATGGAATGGGCACAAAAGATTAAGATGATGGATGGTTCTTGGGCAATAAGGTGGTGGGTGGGAGAATCCTGGGGTAGACAAAGATGTAAAACACACACATATGTGCAATCAAATAAAAATAAAATGAGCTAAATAAAAAAATAACATTCATTGCAAAATATCAAATTTACTGGTGGCAATAACTGTTTTCAAAGTCATTCCCTAGTAATGCTCAGGTGTGGTAGAAGGCATTATTCAATGTGAGTTGATACTGCCTTTTTTTTCAGAGTGATTAGGTTGATTTATACTCACAAAAAGCATATATAATATTCAATATCCTTACAAACAGTATTTTATCTCTTCTGAATTTCAATCATTAGAGTGTGTGTCTGTGTGTGTGAGAGAATTCATACTGAATAATGTGCTTTCAGATACAGAGTCAAGTTTGTATTCAGATGTTCATTAATCATTTAAAATATTTATTTTTGTGAAATATCTTTTCAAGATTAATTTCCGTTTTTCCATGGGTTGATTTTTTTCTTAGTTCTTTGTCTCAATTCTTGATACAAGATGTTGGCTTGTAACTTTGGTTGCAAAGAAGTGGATCCCACCGTGGGGGTGACCCATTTTCTCTCAGCGGTATCTTTTAACACATAAAACTTGCTACATTCAATGTGCTCATGTGTATGAATTTTTTATGATTCATCCATGTTTATGTCCTGCTTATTTTTAACAACCCCCAAGCCTCATAAAGATGTTCTAGACACTTTATTGCTTTGCTTTTCAGATATTAACCGTTATTTTTCATCAACAGATTTCAGAAACATATTTGCTGATGCCAAGGGGAGGTTAATCAAAAGAAATATAAAAATAATAAATTTTAAAACCCAGAAAAACATTTCTTATGAATAAGCATGTGCTTTTCTGAGTGACTATTAATATCTGTGTGCATTGCATCAGATGATGGGGTTGAAAGACTAGTTTCTTCTAAATATACACCCCTGACACAATGGAATATTCTGCAACCAAAACCAACAAATATAGTGCATTTGTAATAATGAAGCTGGGACTCTAACATAGGTACTATTGAAGCTGGGACCCCAATACTGGGAATATTAAAATTTAGGCATTGATGCCATTAACTGTTTCTGAAAAACACAGAGGTAAAAGATGGGCCTAAACAGGATAAGGGTACTTTTACTTTCTTGCAACTCCCAGGAAGGGGCAGTGAAAATGTATCACCTAGAAGGTGTCTAGAGGGAAACTGGAGCCTTTTGGGGAGAGAGTGGGAGAGAGAGGGAGAGGGAGAGAGAAAGGGAGAGTGAAGGGAAGAGGGAGGGGGAAGGGGAAGGGA
>PVHY01029187.1:0-14524 GCA_004024945.1 Uropsilus gracilis | reverse complement strand
CCCCCACTCAGTACCACCTCTCCCCAGCCCAGGCTGGGTCAGGAGGAGCAGAAATGTTGTTCCACCGATGCCACGCGTCGCCCAGACCCCTCATCTGCCCACGAGCCACCGTCAGGCTCAATGCTGCCTCTGTCTCAGCGTTGCTTGTGAAAAGCCCCTGTGTTGTGGCTCCGGCTGCAGCGAGGTCTTCCAGACAAGGTCTCCATTCATGTAGGCTGCTGGTCCTCCCAACATAGCAGCTCCTGCTCCCTGAGAAACGCGCCTAAGGTGCCGGGTGGATCTTCCTCCCTCCTCCCCAGCCCTGCCAGCTGCCTTCTGGGGAAGCCTGACACTGGCTCAGAGCATGGGTCTGCCTGTCTGCCTGTGGGTATTGGAAGCCTGTCGTCAGCTACCCAGGGTCCTGGGTGTCAAGAAGCATCAGTGAGAGCAAAGGGACAACAAAACCTGCGGGAGATTTTCTTTTTTCCTCTCCTAGTGAACGGAGGGAAGAATTGCTGTGTGAAAGGTGCTGCCTCTAGAGGGTGAAGGGAAAGAGCCAGCCTGAGGAGTGAGGCTGCAGGCAGGGTTCTCTCAGGATATAGAGCCAGCCGACTGTGTCAGAGAGACTTGTGCAGTTCAGAGTCCCAGTTCAGAGAGTTCTCTCGAATTCAGAAGAGCCTTCGTGCTCCAGACAATGGAATGGAGCTGTGCTGCTCACACTTGCACATGCTATGGAGTCATCTGGGCCCACCCCAGATTCAATGTTCACCATGACTGGGGGTGGGGGGGGGGCAGGAATCTGCATTTCTTTTTTTGCTTTTTTTTTGAGACTAGGTCTCGCTATTTTTGCCTGTGGAACCGCAGGCTCACGTTGCCCAGGGTACCATGGACTCAAGTGATCCCCAGCCTCAGCTTCCCAGGTAGCTGGGATTAGAGGTGCGCACCACCATGCCCAGCTGTTTTTTTGGAACTAGGTCTCGCTGTGTTGCCCCGAACAGGACTTGAACCACCATCCCTGGTCCCTGCCGCAGCTTCCTAGGCTGCCACTTACAGGCACGTGCCACCGTGGCTCCCCGGAATCTGCATTTCTACCAACTTCCTAGGTGATGCTGTGGCCAGAAGCCCTGAGGGCACTATGAGAACCATAGAAATAGGGTCTCCCCTGACCTCAAGGAGATTGTCAATCATTTGAAGTCACCAAGATGTGCCTGAGTTCCTAAAGATTCCAAAGTTCCAAAGCAAAAGCTTCCCGCGCATGTAATGCAGACAATATGTGAGAGGGGAGGGGATGCGGGGAAGACAGAGGAAGATGTTCAGTGAGTGCTTAGTATGTGCTCACTTCATCTCATGTGATCATCCTGAAGTCTGTAAGGTAGGGGATCGTGTCCCCACATCACAGATGAGGAGAAAAAGAAGCTCCATTATTCCTCCAAGGTGGCAACAGAGGGCAGAGAGCACAGGGTTCCAGGATCAGGTCTGCATGGCAGGGTGTGTCAGAGGAGTTTCTGCTAACAGGAAAGCAAGTCCCGGTGAAAGCTGGACCAAACGTTTGCTACATAATCCATCAAAGTGAGGATTCAAACCCCGAAAGGTATCCCACAGGTTTTACTGTCAGAGTTGTTCCAACACACTCAAGTTAGACTTTCCTTTAGGTAGGAACAGTGAGTCACTGACTTTTCCAAGTCAGATAAGTCACTGACTTATCATTCTTGATAAGGGGCCTGAGTTCGAGTTCTAAATTGACCTAAAGATATGCTAATACTAGAGGAAAGCAGTACAGGATTTAAGTTCTCCCTAAGAACACACTGCAGAGATACAAAAGCTGTGTCCCCAGAGGCAAATCTTCACTTAGCTCCTGGGTCCTTAGTGGATGTGAAAACACAGACTTTACCTTGGTTTATTTTGTTTGTTTGCTTGTTTGTTTTTTTATCCCTCCACCCCAGCTTTTACCTTTGACAGCAGATTCCTGCACAGATTATAGGGCGGAGTCTGGTCTGTCTAAAAGATCTCTCCTCCACTGTCTCTTGCCTACTACCAAGGAGATGGGGGGTGGGAGGCAGGGAGGGGAGTCCCAGAAAGTTTTACACTATGTCCACACTTCTAGGGAAAAAGTCCTACATGGGTTGTAGGATTGTCTAGCCAAGTGTTTATCATCCCAACTGCCTACCTCCAAAGATTATTTACAGGTTGTCATCTTTGTTTCTTAGCTTCGCAGGCATCACATGGAACACACACACACCCCTCCCTGACCCCCAAATCCAGAGGCTGGCAGGGAAGGGC
The DNA here is from genome assembly GCA_004024945.1 of Uropsilus gracilis. Lineage (NCBI taxonomy): Eukaryota > Metazoa > Chordata > Mammalia > Eulipotyphla > Talpidae > Uropsilus > Uropsilus gracilis. The sequence goes on along the minus strand of PVHY01029187.1, from coordinate 12,265 downwards.
TAGGAGTTAAGCGTGAAGTGTGCACAGGGGAGGCTGGCAGATGTTTGCCAGGCAGTCAAGCACCCACTGCACATCGTGGACCACTCTGAGCCTCAAGAAAGTCTTAAAATGAGAATTCCGTGGGCTCTTTCCCAGTCTCTCTCTTCAATCCTTATGATGTCATGGGAGTTCACTCCCTTTTGTTCAGCCACCAAAGAGGACCGAGAACAAAAGAACCCCGAGTCAAAGGAGGGCTCCTCTCAACCACCTCCCTCAGAAGTGAAACGTTCTGCTGCTCTGAGGGGGTCAGTGTGTCCACCTTCTCCAACGGACACCTCAAAAGCAGTGACTGGATGGGGGAGGCAGGGAAGTGGGGGCGATGTGGGCTGCCCTTCATGTACCATTCCTATCAGATTCAGGGCCCATTGGCCAGCCCACCCCACCGTTCAGGTTCACAGAAGTATCTTCTTACATGAGCGCAAGAGGCTGTGCGGGAAGAGTCCTCATTTCCTTTCTCTTCAGATGAAGCTTTTAGGGAGCAGGCAGCAGGCCAGGCCAGACCCGGGGAAGAAAACCACCATTCCCATACGCAGTGCCCAGGGAGCTGAGCCAGAAGGGTGGGGGAGCGGCTGTTTGAAGGAGACAGAGGCTTTGGAAATTCCTCACATTTTTTGGCCTTTGTCTCTGGGCTTTGAGACAGAGACTGGCTCGGACTGGGACTGCTCCCCAGCCTCTCCTTTGCATTCAAAAGGAAGATCCTAGGGGGAGCAGAAAGAATTTTGTGACTGTGTTTCCATCTCAATGACCTGTTGAGTCATTGGGAGTTGGGGGGACAGGAAGAGGGATGGTTTCCTTACACACCTTGCTTCCCAACGTCTCTGGCTCCCTTCTTGCTCCAGCCCCGAGAGTGATTTAAGCACCAGACTCTTTTGAGTTCCAGGTGGACATCAAAGGCACTGTGAGCTGCAGAGGTGACTGGGAGCCCCAAGAAGCGGAACCTGCAAGTGAACCCCCACCAGGAAATTGGCCCTCTCCTGCTGACCACCCTTCCAATGTGGAAGTGTTGGCCCTGTCATCCACTCTCCATCCTGAGAGTGGCGAGGGCATCAAAGCGTGTTTAGTGTAAGAACAGCACTCAGAAGAGACAGGCGCCACTTGGCCCCATAGTCATAGATCTGCAGTAATTTCAGAAAGGCTTCTGCTCTTGTTTTGTTTTGTTTTGTTTTGTTTGGGACTAGTTCTCCCTACTTTTGCCCATAGAACCACAGGCTCACATTGCCCTGGGTACCACGGACTCAAGTAATCCCCAGCCTCAGCTTCCCAGGTAGCTGGGATTACAGGTACATGCCACCACACCCAGCTGTTTTTTGGACTAGGTCTGGCTATGTTGACCCGAGCGGGACTCGAACCACCATCTCCAACCCCAGCTGCTTCATAGGCTGAGGCTTACAGGCTCACGCCACCACCACAGTGGCCGGCTTCCGCTGTAGTTTTGTAGGAGGGGCCTCCAGGCCCTATCCTCTCACTCTCAGATGCTCCTTTGCCTCCCAGGTCTGCACAGCTCGGGAGGGAGCCCTAGCAGGAGTCCCTTGCTGTGGCCGGACAAGGCCTCCCAAAGCCACCAACCGACTTTCTCAGCTCACTTCCTTCCTGCCTCAGGGGTTCCAGGCCACCTGTGCTAAGGCACCTGAGCCACCTGGCCTCTTCTGGGACCAAAATGAAGCGCTTGTCACAGGACAGCTAGGCTACAGGAGGAGCCAGTCTACAGTTCCCCAGAGCTTCTCAGTGCTCAGAGACCCCTTGGCATCACCCAGTCCCACGCCACAGGTCCCATCCCCCCTCCGGAAGGAAAATAAGAAAACAGCTGTTAGTGAGTTTGTCAAGGGAGACTCCCTCTGCAGCCTCAGACCAATCACTTACCCTCTGAGCATCTGTGGCTTCTTAAAATGGTGGAGTCTGGCTGGGCATGGTGGCTTGTGCCTGTAAACGGCAGCCTAGGAAGCCGCAACGGGGCCAGGGATCGTGGTTCAAGTGCCACCTGGGGCAACACAGTGAGACCTAGTTCCAAAAAAATAGCTGGGCGTGGTGGCACGTGCCTATAATCCCAGCTACCCAGGAGGGCGAGGCTGGGGATTGCTTGAGTCTGTGGTACCCTGGGCAACGTGAGCCTGCGGTTCCATGAGCAAAAGTAGCGAGACCTAGTCTCAGAAAGAAAACAAAAAGATGGAGTCAGAGGAGCCCTCAAGGCCCTGCCAGGCCTGGCAGCCTACGTGAGGCCTCCACATCTTACCATAGGAACAACTCACCCACTGCTCCCTCGTCTGCCCAGGGCTGATCGCACCCCAAGGACAGGCTGTGGCTGGACCCCAGTATCTGACTCCTTTCTGTGGTCTCAGCCCCCTCGTGGGTGGCCGCAGGGCAAGAACCACAGGGCAACCTGGGCTCCCCAAGTAGACAGGACACTTGTCCAGACACCAAAGGGCACCTTTGAGGGGGCTCCCTTGTTAGAACTTACCTGCGTCCCAGCAACCCTCCAAAAGCACATTATCCCCACCTGCTTTCAGTGTTGGGTTTTTGCTTTTGAACCTAGGGAACACCTTTTCCCAAGGAAAGGGGTTGCACTGGGCACCCCAAACATCCTACTGTAGTGCAAGCATGCGAATCTGGACAGGTTCTTTACTGGTTCCAGCAGCTAAGGAAGAATGTCCAAGCCCTTGGTGGGTTTTACAGCTTTAATAATCTCCCAGGGAACCAGGGACACAGGTGCACCAGGCCGGGAGGGTGGGCCAATGGTATAGCAAGCAGGGAGGGACAAACAGTGGGGCTGGGAAGCAGGAGAGCTCCCCACCCTATCCCACCCCTGCACCCACCCCCCAGAATCTTCATGTTCTTTTTCTTTTTTCTTCTTTTTTGATTTTTGAGACTAGGTCTCGCTATTTTTGCCCGTGGAATCGCAGGCTCTCGTTGCCCGGGGTACCACAGACTCAAGCCATCCCCAGCCTCAGCTTCCCAGGTAGCTGGATTACAGGCGCGCACCACCACGCCCAGCTATTTTTTGGAACTAGGTCTTGCTACGGGCCCCAGGTGGGACTCGAACCGCGATCCCTAGTCCCGGCCGCTTCATAGGCTGAAGCTTACAGGCACGAGCCACTGTGCTCAGCCCTTCATGTTCTTTTTCTGGGCTCTCTCTCTTGTGTTCCCTTTTGCATCCTCCCTCTAGTTCTTTCAGCGCTCTCCTCTCCCTCCACGTGCTCTTCCCAGGGTGACACCACCCTTTTGTCCTCACCTCCCAGGCCCAGGTGAGTCCACTCACGCATGCACACTCCCCACTGGGCCAGGCATGTACCATCAGGGGGAGGGCGCAACACCACAGGTGCTGGTCACAGAGGCTGATGGTAGAAAGTCTGACCAACTCATTTCCCCCACACATCAAATGGCCCGGCCAGAGCACACCCTCTTTGACTGAAGATGAGTTCAGTTGCCACTTTACCATGAAAGGTGCGTCTTTGCTTCTTTCTGCTCTGGACAGTCTCATTGTCCTGTACAAAGAGAAGTGTTCACCCTCCCCCCCCCACTCCCCCAGTTACCCCCACCAGCTCTGCGCAGCCCTCTGCTTATTTCAGGGGGTGTGTGTGTTTTCTACTGTGTGTACCCCGCGGTGGGGGGGGGGCATGTTGATGGTGTGGGGAAGTTTTCATGGCGCGCCGTCTGCCCAAGCTGTGTGTTCCTCAAGGTCCTCCCTTGGCTGATATACAGATGGGCCTGCTAGTTTACCAGTCATCCTGCTTTTTCTTCCACTCACCACCAACCTCAAGTGTTTGTCTTGAGGTTGTATGTGACCAGCTGTGGACCGCAGAAGCTGCCTCTATTCAAAGCCAGGCCTGTCCAGAATTCCAGGTCAGCATATCCAACCTCCCTGCAAACACACAAGTCTAATTCAGATGCGCTGGTGAGCCCAGCACATGCTACCAGCCTCCAGGGATGACAGGTAGGAGATCATACCAGCCACCACACCCAGCCACAGAACTCAACCAGGTGTCCTCATCCCACATCTTAGCTCTCCCCAGGGATTCTTTTTTTATTGATACTAGGTCTTGGTATTTTTGTCCATGGACCTGCAGGCTCTCGTTGCCCGGGGTACCACAGACTCAAGCAATCCCCAGCCTCAGCTTCCCAGGTAGCTGGGATGACAGGTGCACGCCACCACGCCCAGCTATTTTTTTTGGAACTAGGTCTTGCTACGGGCCCCAGGCGGGACTCGAACAGCGATCCCCAGCCCCGGCCGCTTCATAGGCTGAAGCTTACAGACATGAGCCACCATGCCTGGCCTCCCAGGGATTCTTCTAACAGTGTGACTTAATCACGAAGTTTACCCCAGATGGAAGGTCAGGCCTCAGCTGACCTATCCTTAGCCCCTTGCAACTCTGCCCTGCACCCTGTGAGCTGTGATGCTGGGGCTGATTGGACCAAGTGTGAGCACCTGGTCCAGGGGCTGCCCCACTATTGGTCAACCAGTGGCCTATGAGGTAACCTGGTCCAGAGACTTATGATGCCTGAGCCAATCAAATTCTCAGGAACTTTAGACGCCTGCGGAGGGGGAGCCAGGTGATGATGGCGGGAGCCGCTGAGTGATGGGAAAGATAGGGGCTCCTAAAGGCCACTTTGCTGATTTCCGATCCATTTTCCTGGGTCCCTTTCAAGCTGGCCTCATCCCGAGAGCCCTCCTTCCTATTTCCTGTGTTCTCATACAGGTCAGGTGTGCTGCTCACCAGGGTCTTCAGTTCCCTCAGAGTCACAGCCTGTGAAACAGGCGCTGGGGGAGTTTGGGTCGATGCCCCACTTCCAGGCTTTCAATTTGGAGGATGCATCCTGGAGAGACTTGGCTCTGCCACCGTCCCCTCCTGTCCCCTCCGTGAGTGGACCCCCCTCAGGCCCAGCCCTGGTCCAGAGACGTTCTGCTTCTCCATCCCTGGGTGGCCAGGGTCCTTCGTGAGCCTCCAGGATTTTGCTGGGTCCCCTGAGCCCCCTCTGCCCACCATGTCCCCCTCCGGCTGGGCCGTCCAGGGCCGTCTAGTCCAAGGGGACTGAAGCTGGAGAAGAATGTGTGGAAGTTTGTGGCTTTCATCTTTAAAACAAATAGCAAATTCCTCTGGGCTGCCACCGCTGGAATGGAACAATGATGTGTTGGGGAGGCGCGAAGGCGTTCCCTTAGCAACGCCCAGGCTGTTTTCAGGCAAGACCTGGTTAAAGAGGAAAGAGAACAAAAATAATAATGGGACAAGTTGGCTGGGGCCCAAGAATGGGGGTCTCCTGGATGAATGTGTGTGCGTGCGTGTGTGCTATGTTCTGATGTGTTTGCGGTCCCCCTTTCAGTTACATTTCCTCTGGGCTCCCCCAGCGCGTCCCACGATGGCTGAGGCTGTCATTAGAATACTAATGGGGGCAAAGGAAGACAGCATCCTGGTGCAGGACAGAGTTGAGAGGGGAAGATACCACAGCTGAGACCGCTGACGCAGGAAGTGACACCTGTGGACCCGGCCAAGCTGGCAGCACCATGAAGATCAGCCTCTCCCAACGTGCCCAGTGCTTGAGCAAGTCCTCAACTTCCTGCCACTCAGGTGTGGTCCATGGGCCACAGCTTGAGCATCACCAGGTAGCCCGACAGAGGTGCAGAAAGTCAGGCTGGCCCATGATGACTGGCCGGGGTCTGCATTTTGACGCACATCCTCACGTGGATGCTGCTCTTAGAGAAACGCTGAGCGGGACTCTGTCTCCCAGGCTCCTGCAGCTCTGCCACTGAAATTGGGCTGCAAGGGGCAGAAGCTGCTAACCAACAAGCCACAGGAAAAAAACACCTCTTAAAATGCGGCTTCTGCCTCCCAGGTTCTCAAACCCATGTGTAGTAGTTGCCACTCAAATGCAGTTGATTTAATTAATTAATTAATTAATTAATTAATTAATTAATTAAAAAGACTAGGTCTCGCTGTTTTTGCCTGTGGAACCAGAGGCTCACATTGCCCAGGGTACCACGGACTCAAGTGATCCCCAGCCTCAGTTTCCCAGGTAGCTAGGATTACAGGCATGCACTACCACACCCAGCTATTTTTTGGGGGACTAGATCTCTCTGCGTTGCCCCAGGCAGGACTCAAACCACGATCCCCAGACCCTGCCGTGACTCCATAAGCTGTTGCTTACAGGCACATGCCACCGTGCCCAGCTTCAAATGCAGTTTAACAACAGGGTCTTTTATTCACATGGAAATTTAACAGGGAAAATGAAAAGTTTTCAAAGCCACAAGTGACCAGTTATTTCACCCCAAGTACCATTCAGCCTGCAAGTCCCAAACACATGTCCAAGATGGTGCCCTCCAAACCTGCAGGCACCCTGCAATGTCTAGTCCTTCTCCAGCATCTTCTCTTTGCTTCTTCTCCAGTGTTCCGAGCCGCTCTGCTTCTCCAAGGTGCTTCAAACTTTTTCATAATTTCTGATGCACAAATCAACTTTCCAAATCCCTGGCCCCCTCCAGGTAACAGCTCACCATGCCACCTTTGCTGCAGTGCCACACTCTCCGCACCGGCTACTCTTCTGCCAGCCACCATGGCTCCTTGCCACCTCCAGCTCACTCTTCCAGGGTCAGGCCATGTGGGCCTGTTCTCTTCAGTCCGCCATTCTCATCTCCTTCGTTTCCTTTCTTTTTCCTTCTTTTCTCCCTTTGCTCCTCCCTTTTTATCTGCCTTTTGGTGCTTCTTGCTTCTTCTCATGCATCTTCCTCTCCAACCCCACCCACCGGGGTATTTTGGTGCCCATTCAATTTTCACTATGTCACTCACAACCCTGCATCACCACCACCTTTGTTGTATCAAGGCTTAGGCAGTAATCCCACACAGAAACAGTCACACCATGAACGAACTTTAAATGCCGGGAACACCACCCCTCCCTGCTCTGGTGGACAGCAGAGCAAGGCCATCTGCAGAGACCCGAAGTCTGAAGCTGCCACACAAAACCTGATGCCCATGGGCAAAGCCAGTTGTTTCCCCCTACGGATGACCAAGTCAGATAAAGAAAATTGAATCATGGGTCCCCAGCCTTTGCACCTCCACATGAGCTGACATGCTCACCTGCCAGAGGTCAGTCATCTGCAAGGGAAGGTGGACATGCTGGCGAAAGACTCCGGGACTAGGACTAGTAATGCAGGGCAGCGCCTCGGCCTCTCACACTCTCGCCCACCTCACCCCAGCCTTGCTGCAGTCCCAAGCACCTCAGCACCTGTCAGGTGCACCTGTGACCATTCTTCTTCGGGGTCCTCTGTGACCAGGACAGGCAGGCTGGATGCTCATACATGGCAGGATCACCCCTGGCCCATGGGGGATTGGAGCTGCCCCATCCATGCTGCCCTGTTCTTGCTGGGTCCATTCTGAGTCCCCTTCCATGTTCTCCCCAGAGGTTCCTGGCGAGACAGGAGCTGCCAGCCTGAAAATGTGTCTGTGGGTTGGCATGTGCTCCTTCCTTATTTGCTCTCTCTATTCCTCATTCCTGTTTTGGGGATTATGTTCCAAAGTGAGCTACCCAGAGCCAGGGCCACACCCCAGGCTTTCTTTCCCAGTGGGCGCTAAGCCTGAGGCGAGAGGGCAGTGACTTCAAGCATTGGATGTGGACTGGGAGCTGGGGTGAGGTGCGCCTCTCTCTCGAGGAATGGTTCTTGTTTGCCTGCTCTAAGTATATCCGTCAGGGGTTCTCTGTGTGTTACAGAAATTGGTTCCATTGTTACGAAGGCTGCAAAGTCCCATGATCTGCCTTCCACAAGCTGAAGAACCAGCCAGTGGGATAATTCAGTCAAGGTCAAAGGCCTACAAGTAGGGGTGAGAGGAAAGACCAGACCTGGTTCTCAGGGCCTAGAGTCTGAGAAACAGGAACACTGGCACCCACATCTGAGGGCCAAACACAGGTGTCTCAGAGGTGTTAGGCAGAGAGAACAAATTCTCCCTCCTTTAGGTGCTCTTTGCTCTCTCGGTGGTTAGTTGAGGTCCATCTTCACTGGTAAGAGCCACCTCCTTTAGTCAGTCTATGCGTTCAAATGCCAGTCTCTCCAGAGACATCCACATGGCCAGAGAAATAATGTCTTACTATCTCTCTGGGCACGCCGCAGCCCAGGCAAACTGACACATTAAATGAACTTTCTCGTGTGCTGGGACTTGCTGGGGAGGCCACCTGAGCACAGAGATGGAAGATGGGCTCTGGAGCCAGTCTCCCAGAATCTTCAATTTGATACCTGTGTGACCCTGGCACTATCACATAAACTCTCTGTGCCTCAGCTTCCCCAAACGCAACAAAGGGGTGACAATCACAGTGTCACTTCCTATGGCCGTTGCAAGCATTCAGTGAAGTAATAGGTGTAGCAGATCTGAATGTCTCCACCCATTAAGATGGGATCTGCAGCCGGGCATGGTGGCTCGTGCTTGTAAGCTTCAGCCTATGAAGCGGCTGGGGCTAGGGATCGTGGTTCGAGTCCTGCCTGGGGCCCGTAGCGAGACCTAGTTCCAAAAAAAAAATAATAGCTGGGCGTGGTGGTGCGCGCCTGTAATCCCAGCTACCTGGGAAGCTGAGGCTGGGGATTACTTGAGTCTGTGGTACCCCGACAACAAGAGCCTGCGGTTCCACGGGCAAAAATAGCGAGACCTAGTCTCAAAAAAAAAAAAAAAAAAAAAAAAGATGGGATCTGCAAAGCACTTGGCAAAGAGCCTGTCACATTGGAAAGTGCTGGATAAAGGTGTGAGGTTCCTATGGGGAAATGTAGGAAAATATTTTTGTGACTTAGAAACTGGAAAGGACATCGTCAAACTTTCAAAACACACACCACCGTTTAAACGTTTGGTTCTGAGTGCACCAGCAGAAGGATCCGCTGCTGATGGGGAACACAAAGAATGGAGTTAGCGGATGGATAACCAAGTGGAAGAAGCCACTGCCAGGTCTGAAACCAATGCAGACTTGATTCTAAGCCTACGTTTGCTCTAATATTTAGAATATATGCCTAGAAATCCAGGAACATAGGGCAGCAATCCTAAGAAAAGCAGGCGGAAGGAACGCCCAAGTAAGGAGCGGGTGAAGGCCACAGGGGTTGGTAACAGAGACATGCAAGTTGGGGTCATGAGTGGAGCTGCTGTTCTGGAAAAAAAAAAAACAACAACAACAGGACTTCCTGAGCAGGACGTGGTCTCTGGAAGCTGGGCGTCCAGCCCAAAGAAGGCCTCAGCAGGTCCCAAGGAATCCTGCCCTATAGCAGTGACTCTAGGATGTGTGTGTGTGTGTGTGTGTGTGTGTGTGTGTGTAGTTGGAAGGGTTGGTTTGAGTCAACTTCTGACCCAGAGTCTAAAAACACCTCATCAAAAAGTGTTGTGGTTGCCTAGTAATCAGGAGAAAGTGAAAACCTGACATTGGGAGGGACATGAGAACAGGCATTGTGACAGGGAGGAGGTCAGCGGGACTTAAGGGTGGGATAGGACGCTAGGAGGAGGCTCTGTTTTTAAGCCTAGGTGCAGATTTGATGGCAGAGCCCCCAAGAAAATGGAGGTGCAGGCATGGGTGGCTGCAGGAATGTGAGGGCCTGTGAGATGGCGTGGACACACGCCCGTAGCACTCAGAAGGCAGGGCGAGGCCGGCGCAGAGCCAGGGAGGACTCTGAGGGTGGGGGCGGGGGGGTACTGAAGAGCCTAGGCCTGGTCCCCACCTCTGGTTCTTGGGGCATCCCGGGTAGTGGTGCCCCCTCGGACCAAACCCCCCTCCATTCATGGTAAGGGGTTCTCACGTATGAGCATGAGCTGACAGAGGGCGGGACAGAGGGAATGGCAGGGACAGTGCCAGTGACCGAGTCACCATGACCAGGGGAGCTGAGCCTCCAAGGACAATGATGCTGCCCAAGGCGGAGGGACGGGCAGGGTGTTCCACAGACAGGAAACTGCGCAAGCGGATAGGAAAGTACACAGCCTGGCCAAAGAGACAAGGAGGTCCCTGGGAGGGCAAGGTGAGCAAGGTGGCTAAGAGACGTGCAGCTGAGTCCTGAAGGCCTCCTGGGTCCACCCCAGGCCTAGGGTGCCTAGGGCAGCAGGCTCAGCTCTGCCTTGGGGAGGATGCAGGTGGACGGCCCAGAAGCCAGTCCTAGCTACTCACACAGACCCCACCACCACCACACACACCTGTTGCACACACACATGCACTGCACCCCACAAATATACATCCATATATACATAGATATCCATATATACACACATGCACACATGCACCCCACAATATATACATATATATCCATATATACACACATATCTGCACCAGGCACACACTGTACCCCACAAGTACATACCCATATATACACATACCACCATCAGGCACACGCACTGAGCCCCCCAAATGCACATCCATACATGCACAACCACTAGGCACACACTGCACCACACACAAACACATTCACATCCACACACATCCCCCCCACACACACAAGCCATCTACAAACACTCATGTATCCACCGAAACACAAGCACATACACCACTCCTAGATATACACATTGCACCAAAACACATACTACCCACGTATACATATACTATACGTACACACCAAGCACAAACTATACCCACAATGCACACACTGCACCCCCACCCCCCATCTCCCACCCCCCCACGGTTTCCCACCACAACCTGGAAGAAGCACTCGGGAAAAGCCTGCCCTCTCCGCCACTGTTGTTGAACATTCAGACCCCAAATAAGGTTAGGGGCTGTTGGATGGGGGGGTGACCTCAGGGAACGCCAGTCTCCTCTCCCATTAGTATCTCAAGGGCGCCACTTGCACCTAGGGAGTGACCAGACCGGGGGTCACAAAGGTCCCCTCCCCAGCTGGAGCCACATCCCCCTGCCCAGTCCTGCCTTCCTCAGATGCACTTTGACCCCTTCCTGTCTGGAGGACCTGTCCCCAGCAGACCCCCCTCTTGCCTTTCCCCAGGGTAAGTGCAGGTTATCTGCCCATCTGCCAGCCGTGGCCTGTTTATCTTCTTAGGGCTCCCTTCCTGAAATAGCTCGGGGTTATCCAAGCTGCTGAGGTAGACAGACAAGTCAGCCCCCTCCCAAGGAAAGGGGGCCTCATCAGTGGCAGCTTTAAACGCCTCTAATCCAGACCCGAATTCCACACATGATTAGACCAAGCTGAGACCTTCCTGGGAAGGCTGGCCCTCCTCTCCCACCAGATCCCCCAACTGCAGCCAGGCCCATGAGAGCGCCGAGGCCTCTCCCTCTGCCCGTGCTGAGGTGGTCTGGAATGTGGGGCTGGTCAGGCAGCTCCCCCATTTTCTCTGCTCAGCACCAGGCAGTGCAAGCAGAGCTCTCCCAGTGGGCAAACCCCACTGGGTTCCCGCAGCTTTTCCCCAGCCTCCTCTCTCCCACCTGTTATGTCAAGGCAAAATGTTCTTAGACTCCTGAGTGAAATCTGGAACACCTTACTGCACCTTTCCCATCCTGGCTCTGCCCCTCACCAACACCACCCCTCAAGCCCCAGTCCCTGGCTGTCCAGGTTTGAGTTCACTGACAGCTCCCCAATAGCATCAAATCCCAGTCTTCCACCGCATAGCCCCCTGAGGAACCATCTTCATCCTGGCACTGCCTTATTTAGGAACCTGCCACCGTTCCCAATTCTGGCTGCCTTGAGTCCAAATCAGGCTCTCCAAGGGCACTTCCAAGTATGGAGCAGCACACCACACGACTCAGCAAGCTCTGTGTCCACTCTGGTCTTGGTGGCCCCTAAGGTCCCCCCACAAGTAGACTCTCTGGACCCCAATGGCTATGCACAAGCCGACAACATGCCCAGTGACACTGCAGTGCCCCCAGCTCTGTTCTGGCGGAGACCTCCTCTCCCTGCAAGGCCCATTTCAGTGCTTTCATTTATTCAGTCAATGTTCACTGGGGTCTGTTCATGGACCAAGTTCTCCCTGATCAACCCCTCTGAGCTGCGAGAGCTCCTACCCACACTTTTGCAGAGTCCTTCTGAGTCTTGTCACGTGTCACCTGTGGCCCTGTGCTGCGCCCTGAGCTCCTTGGGGGAAGCTGCCCAGCCCTCAGCTCCTCTGAGTGGTCATCCCATGGTTCCCAGACTCTCAGACTTGCCACCTTACAGTGGCCCCTGTATTTCGGTTTGGAAAGCCAGCACAGGACGCTGACACCTCTTTTCTTCCTCAAATAAAAACAGCTTTTGTCACCAAAGGCAAAAGCATGTGTTGATGCTAAGAAAGCAACATGGAGGTGGTCGAGA
>PVHY01029186.1:0-14525 GCA_004024945.1 Uropsilus gracilis | reverse complement strand
GATCACGGTTCGAGTCCCGCCTGGGGCCCGTAGTGAGACCTAGTTCCAAAAAAATAGCTGGGCGTGGTGTGCACGCCTGTAATCCCAGCTACCTGGGAAGCTGAGGCTGGGGATTGCTTGAGTCTGTGGTACCCCGGGCAACGAGAGCCTGCGGTTCCACGGGAAAAAATAGCGAGACCTAGTCTCAAAAAAAAAAAAAAAAAAAAAAGCGCTATTTATACACAAGTCTGTTACTCAGCATCCTGTGGGCAAGACCTAGGGCTTCCTGATAGCTTGACTCTTCTCCTATTCCCAGTGTACCTAATCTACTCAAGGTTCTGGAAGTCATTTAGTACAGAAACCTGTTTCTCATGTGTGCTTGACCTGGACCTTGGCAGAACAAGTATGGGCAGCCTGCTCTGATAACAGGGTATTCAGTGCTCTGCTGAATCCCACCCCTCCCCCCCAGTTTGGCCCTATCAGCACCACACATCTGGGAAGCTTTGATCCTGGGGCCTGTTGGGGTTTTTGTCTGTTCAAGACTCTACTAGTTATGAACTTAAGTTCTTGTCACGTGAAGAAACAACCTTACAACATAAGGGATGATGCAATGCTTTAGAATTAGAGGTGGTGGTTGCCCAACACTGTTAACTGGACTAAATGCCACTAATTTGTTCATTGTAGGATGTTTAATTGTGTTAAGTGTCTCTTTGATAAAGAGGGGAACCATTTTCAAAGAGTGGAAGGAGCCTGGAGCTCTGAAGCACACACATGACAGGGTATGACTGAACCTCTTCAACAATTCTCCAAAATTCATGAAGGCATTGTTTTTTCTGGACCATTCCCCATTAGCATCTTTGCAAATCACTTACACTGCCTTACAAATGGGTGTAGTCAGGATTATTCACTACACACTGAATATGCTGACTCTTGCACTGTATAACTGAGAAACTATAACTGACAATCATAATTTGCTGAGAGTATTTTTCTTTTTTTTTTTTGGAGACTAGGTCTTGCTATATTGCCCAGGGTGCTATAGACTCAAGCAGTCCCCAGCCTCATGAGGACTCCCAGGTAGCTGGGATTACAGGCACCCGCTACCACGCCTGGGACCAGCATTTGAGACCAGGTCTTGCTATGTTGCCCAGGGTAGTCTCTAACGTGAGAACTCAAGCAATCCCTGGCCTCTTGCCTCCCAGCACTTGGACAACAGGCACACGCCACCACACCCAGCAAAAGAAAGCAAGTTTACGCTTTACTTAGAATGTCTTCCCTGGTCAGGCATGGTGGCACATGCCTGTAAGCAGCAGCCTAGGAAACCAAGGCCAGGGATCGTGGTTCGAGTCCCACAGGGGGCACGTAATGAACCTAGTCCCCAAAATATAGCTGGGTGTGGTGGGAAGCTGAGGCTGGGGATTGCTTGAGTCTGTGGTACACTGGGCAACGTGAGCCTGCGGTTCCACAGGCCAGAGTAGCAAGACCTAGTCTCAAAAAAAGAAAAAAAGAAAAATGTCTTCTCTTACAATGGTTTGACTCAGCTCACTATCTTTCCAACTGAGGGGCCACTAGGCTTTGAGGTGTTCTGCATTTAGAACATTGATAGAGGTGAGGCAATGAAAAGTCCAAGTGACTTTTCATTATTGCTCCAGTTGACATGAAATACACTATTCACACCCAGCTCTTACTCTGAGGGGGTGTTGTGGGGGTGGAGACAAACACTAATTCATACTGGTAAGGCAGGCTGGGCCAGGCCTCCAGGGATTTGTGGGTCACAGTGACTTTCAGCCTACATGGGAGGGAAATCACTGAAAGGGTTTAAACAGGTGAATAGATTGGGGAAGCAGTGCTGTGTGAACTGCAGGTAAGGTGTAAGGGGTCAAAAGGCAGAGCCCTTTGCAGGCCAGTGCAGGATGGAAAGGGGGCTTTATAATGTAGGGATGGGAATCCTGTTTTCAGACCGCCTTGTTCTTTTTGCCTGTGGAACCACAGGGTCATGTTGCCTGCGGTACCACGGACTCAAGCAATCCCAAGCCCCAGCTTCCCAGGTAGCTGGGATTACAGGCACGCGCCACTACACCCAGCTATTTTTTTGGGACTAGGTCTTGCTAGGATGCCCCGAAAGGGACTCGAACCACGATCCCTGGTCTCTGCTGCAGCTTACATGCATGCACCACCATGCCCGGCCTGGGACAGGCATATTTTGGATAGAATTTATGTAACTTTTTCAAATCAGTGCTAACATGAGGTAGATGCCATTTTAATTCTTCCAGAGACCACTTGTAAATTGCAGTAACAGCTGAGTATTAGTTGCTACAAGTACCTTTCTGTACTGTCCACCTAGAAAATCCTGTTGGTGAGGAAGGTGCAGCTGACTGGGAATTGAACTTGACTACTGAGCCAGAGAGGAGGTGGTCAGTTTATTTTTAAGATTTATAGCCACTTTAATAAAACAGCCTCACCAGACACTTTTAATGTTACATAAACATGGTTCATTCAGGTCCAGGCATCTATACAAGTTCTTGGCTGGATATGATCCTTTCTTCTTCCCTTAATTATGCAAAAGGTGTCTGAAAGGGAGGGACACCAGGGATTTTATTGTAAGAAACCAAGAAAGTTGATGAATCCAACACCACAGTATCTTAAATGTTCCTTTCCGCTTCTTAAATGTGAGGGAAGAGACCACGGGTTGCTGCTGGGAGAGTGCCAGGAAGCTTTGGTGAAGTCTTCAGCACAGGCCCGAGGGTTTGCACAGTGCCTGTGTGGCCGATTCATTCGGCTTCTATGTCAGCAGCTGCGTTTTAAGTAGGACTGTGAGTGATGTGGCAGACTTCCTAAATTTTGCCTTGTACATGGGTTCCACACCCACACCACACTGAGGCTGGACAGAAAGGGCTACCTGACACCCAGGTTTTATTGTTTCCACTTTATTGCTCAAGCATGGAACTTGAGGCTAGCCTGGACCTTCAGCAACATATACAGAAGAGACTGAGGGGTGTGGGGACACAAACTGGCTGAGAAAGGAAACTGATACTTGAAGAAGGTGCAGGGGGTGATCACCAGGATATCAGAAGACATCAGTCACACCACCTGGGGTGAGGAAGGGAACAGAGAATGGGCACAGCAGAGATTTTCCCATGCCCCTAGCACCCACATGGAGGCCACATTTGGAAATGGACTGGGTTGGAAATGGACTGGGAGGAGGAAGGGATGAGGAAAGTGGCTGCCCAGGAGTCTCCCTCTCCTCTCTACTCTGACTCCACATCAGACCCACAAGCCCTACCACTCGTCTCTTTCGACCATTTGAAAAAATGGACACAGCAAACAGAGGAAGCAAAATAAATTAACATTCTGATAAGTGTGTATGTGGGTGGACATTCATTCAACACAAAGAATGGGGGAGGGGAAGAGGGGAGTGACACCATCTAAAATGATCCCCCACCTCAATCCCCCAGCCTACTCCTTTCCCCACTTCCCCCAAAGCCACCATCCAACCAGATAGAAAAATAAAGGTCTAATTCACTCAAAATTCTTCAGTTTTTACAAAACTAACAGGGTGAAGTAGGGTAGGGAATAGGGAGCAGGCAGCCTCGGAAGGAGGGCTGGAGGCTATGCTTCCGTTTCCACCTGAGACTGGCTCCCTGCCACATTCTTCGGCTCCTTCATCTCCGAGTCAGAGTGATGGTCTCCTGCAGCTATTGCTGCCTTGGCCTGCAAAGAGGAGCCAAGGAGGAAAGAGATGAATTATGTTATTATGTTCTCACGGTCTAGTCCCTCTGTCACCAAAGGTGACTTTTTCTCCACTCTTGTTCACTTCACCCAGCTGACCAGAAGACACACCCATATTCACCTAGCACACCACCACCTACCCTATGCCCACAAATATTCATGCCTCAAAGTAAAAAACATACATATTAATTTCTAACAGAATGCTATGGACACAGCAATTCCCCTCCAGATGTCCTGAAAATAGACTATTTGCACATATACAAACATTTATGAGTTCAGGTGGTGTTGCTATTTAAAACTGTACTTGGGAGGCGGCTTACCACCTCTGGCCACCGGGAGCACTTTAAATGCGACCAATTCAAGCTCATTTGTCTTAAGCATAGAATACACTGGATTTTGAAGACAGCCTGACATTTTTTTTCAGACTAGGTCTCGCTATTTTTGCCCATGGAACCACAGGCTCACGTTGCCCAGGGTACCACAAACTCAAGCAGTCCCCAGCCTCAGTTTCCCAGGTAGCTGGGATTATAGGTGTGCACTCCCATGCCCAGCTATTTTTTTTGGGACTAGGTCTCGCTGTGTTGCACCGAGTGGGACTCGAACCACAGCAATCCCTAGCCCCAGCGAAGCTTACAGGCACGGCTTTGAAAGATAAATATTTTGAGTTCCATTTTGAAAGAACATGGAAGCTCTTTTATATATGGATGTGAAATAAAATTCTTAAGTATATGAAGGCAGCACAGTAGAGAAAGACAGAGCATTGTTGCCTTTTATCAGGGAAAAGGGAGAAAACTTGTCAGCTTGTATCATGTATGAAATATGCTGAAATGATACAAGAGCAGGCAGTATTAGCTTCTCCCTAGGAGACTTTTTATTACATATTCTTTTGTGTGGTTTCAATTTAACTATGTAAATGTGTTAGCTATTTCAATGTAACTTTTAAATCCTATGCTCTGAAAAGATGTAATATGGAAAGCACCCTCATAGGGGCTAACTCCTGGTCTTCAAACTCCACAGGCACTTCTAGCCCCAACCAGATAAATCTTGCAGGAGCTTTTATTGAGGTAACTGATATTCTGGGGACCAGGACCATATCTAGTTTTCAGAACTGGCCGATCATGACAAGCACAAAGCATCCACACTAGTCCACCCCAACATCTCCTTCTGAATCTTTACCTTGCTTTCCTCCTCAGCCAGTCTCTCAAACATGTTGGCGTAGAGCTTCTTCTCCCGTGCAAGCTGCTTGCGGATCCGCTGTTGGCAGACAGCCAGTTGGACCTTGGCAGCTTTGTTGTTGGGGTAGAGCTGCAGGACCTTCTGGAAGTCAGCCCTTGCCAACTCAAAGTCATTGACTGCCAGGTGGGCCTCTCCCCTGCGGAAAAGGCCCTTCTCATTGTTGTTGTCCAGTTCCAGAGCCTAAGGATGCAGGAAGAAGAGTAAGACCTCACCAGAACTCATCTGGCCTAGACTGGGTTCTACTTCTACAGGCACCCTTCACAAAATAAAGTAGAATGGAAGCAGCTTATTCCATGCCAGAAAGACTAAGTGTGAGCACTGAATGGAAAAGATCAAAGTCTAGGAAGGAACACCTTGTAGTCCATGAGGCAGCTAGAGAAACAGAAAACAGGTCCTTTAGATGAGAAATAAGGACCTGTGGTAACAACTGGCATTCTCTTCAGGAAAAAGCAGGTATTTTAGAGGAGCTAGGAACCACGGGAGAGAATCTCAGAAGTGGTTATTCTTCTGTGCGGTCTTTCTACTGCCAAGCCTACTCCCTCCTACATTAAAGCCCACATCCTTGTCTCCCGGCCCTTCATCTCAGTGTTCCCACTGGCACATCCTGCTACTCTTAGCCTCGTCACAGAGGCCAAGTTTCAGTCATGTCCAGAGCTCAGCCAACCCTGCCCATAAATGTTGTTCTCTCACCTTGTTACAGCTTTCAATTGCAGCCGAGAAGGCCTGTAGTTTCAGGTGACACATGGCCAGGTTGAGGTGGGAGGCCAGCCGAAGGGACTGTGCCTTCTGTGCATCCTCATTAGACAAGCTTGACTCATATTCCAGCCAGGACACAATCTTCTTATACTGCAGTACAGCTTGCTTATATTTGCCTTCCTAGAATGGGAGGGAGGCCCAGGCATCTGGCACAAGTTCAGTGATAACCAGCCCATCCTATCTGTGGACATCAGTGACCTAGGGCATGACAAGGCCTCCCAACACTCCCGAGACAGATCAGCTAGCTTAGAATATAACTAGATGAAGAATACTGGTATCGACGGGGCCATATCCTGGCAGAAAATGACCTCAGTCACCAGGGGGGAAAGGGCAGGCCCAGAGCAGTCCCCCTGGAATGTCACTTGGACCAGGGCTACTGGCTCACCTTGAAGTACACAGTGCCTCGCTCTTTCACTATGGTGCTCTGTTCCAGCTTCTCCTCCACATTCATCTCCCAAGACTCCTTGGCCTGCAGTAACCCAAGAGAGAAACCAAGTTTTCAACTACCCTAGTATCTCCTTACAAGATGGGACCTGATTTTTAGGACAGGGTGACCTTGAACAAACTCACCTTATCAAAATTCTTGAGGTGTACTTCATATTTTAGCTCAGCCTGTGGTGGGATTTGGAACTTTTCCTTTCCAGCATTTCCAAAACCATAGCTGCAGGAGCAGAAAAACTGTAGGTCATCCCAGCAGCACTTCACCTGCTCCATGCTAAAACCCACACCACCCTCTGCTTTCCTGGATGGCCCTCTAACCCAAGTTCAGTTCTCCCTTGGCTCTCAGACTGTTTCCTGGAAAATATCTCTCCTTTCCCTCTGAGATGTGGTTAAATGTTTCCTCTTTGGCAAAATCTTCCCTGGCCTTTTTACACAATTAGTTGATCTCATAGCACCGTACGCATCCCTTCAATAACTCATGTTACATGCTGGCACGATTACTGATTTAAATAGTCTGAGTCACTAGAAGGAACAATGTCTTTGACTCCCTGGGGGATTTTCAGGCCCGTGTCTGGTACGCAGTAGGGGTATCTCAGTAAGTCACTAGTGATTGAAAGAATGAATGGGAGATGGAAATCTTGATGTTGGTGGAGAAGGGAATCCATACCAGCCGTGACTGGAAAGGTCAGGCTTTGATCCAAGGAGATCTGACTACAATGAAGAAACCATAACGGCACGTGTTCGGTATGCCCAGCCCAGAGGCACGGTGTGCAATCCAGAGCATATGATCTAAGGAGCTTCTATGGGAGTAGTGAAGAGCCACAAGGGAAGAGACACGAATAGCCAGCCTTACAGCTCACTGCAGGGGTTTACGTCCCTGACCTTGGTTAACCCACCTGCCCTACTCAGCACCTTGCTCCTACCTGGGTTTGAGGTACACAATGGCCTGTTCTCCTTTTTCCATGCGCTGAATGACTTTTTCCAGCCCACAAGGCAGATCCAGACTCTCCGCCTCGCCGATCTCAAAGCGGAGCTCCCGCCGGTCAAAGACCTGATCATTGTAGTACCCTTCCAGTGCAACTAGTGTGAAAGAAGGGCAGTGCACCAGGGATGTGAGTGGGCAGGTGGTGGAGGAAGGTCACTCTTAGTCTTCCTCATCCCCCTCCATTCCTGCCCCTAAGATGCCCTTGGGGTGATATCAGTTAAGGGGGTGTGGTTCAGTCTCATTTTGTAGACAAGAAATTAAGAGTCAGAGAAAGGATGTGATGTAGCCAAAGTCAAAGCCACCCAGAAGCTATGAATCGGAACCCAAATGGAAACTCACCCTCTACTAAGGCACCGTCATTGGGCCTGGCGTAGCCTTCACCCTTAACCCGTATTCTCCGGATGATTCCGCCATCTTCTTCATCTGTCAGATCCTCTCCCCTGAACTCAAACAACTCCACCTATGCAACAAGACAGCAGGTCACACAACTCCTTTCCCACCAACTCCTGACTAGTGGCTGGGAAGACTGGGCCTTGATCTAAGAAGATGGCGACAGTTGCAACCACATTCCTAAGTACATAGAAGAGATCGTGACAATTCTGCTAAATTCTTGGAAGCTGCCCTAGTCTGTCAACTTTGGTAGAAGTGGGAAGGCCATATAGACTTCACTTAACTCCTGAAGATTAATCCCTTCCACACAACAAGGACATGTTTCACACTACTCCAATACAGCTACTTGTAAAATTCAATGGATCAGGCATTAGAAATGACATGCCATCAGCATCCAGCATCCAGCACCCACTGATATGGGGTGCAACCATTTCCAGATCAAACTCTTGTCAAGTTCCACTTTCTCAGTGATGGCTTGCTTTGCCTCCCTGACCCCTGAAAGAGGCCTCTCCCCCTCTCTTGGATTTCTAGAGTACAAATATTCCACACTATCATTTATAACTGTATACAGGTTCTGACTAATTCAGTTAAATTTACAACTATTCTTCTCTAGGCTCTTGAGATGAGCACATCTTGTGACCCCTCATACTGCTTCAAATAAGAGGGTCCCTGTCACCTCTTCTCACCCGAAACCTCCCTCACCACGTTCAGATAACAGCAGGCTAAGTGCACAGCATAACCACCTGCCCACTCCATTTCACTTCCTCCCCTAAGGCCAGGCCCTCAGCCTTGGCTACATTGTCTCCAAGTGGCAGGAAGGGCTGGAAGGCAGCCAGAGCCTGGGCTGAGACAAAGCTTGGCTGTTTGCCTTGTACTCTGTGGCCAGAGCTCACCTCAAACACAAGTGTAGCATTGGGGGGGATCTTCGGAGGGCTGCCTGCTGAGCCATAGGCATATTCTGGTTTGCAGGTGATGCGGCACACTTCCCCCACCTTCATGGTCGCTACAGCAATGTCCCATGCTTTGATGACCTCTCCTGCATAATCAGAAAACAAACAGGTCCTCATTGGCAGGGATCTGACTCTAGAGCTAACAGTGACCCCAGAGAGGCTTACTGTGCCATGCCCACGGGGAATCTGGACACTACATATGGGACCAGGAATGTAGGAAACCTGGCTGCAGTTAAGTTCTACCAGTCAAGTCTCAGAATTGAACAAACCAAGCAGAATTGAACAAATCAAGGAACAAAGCAGTCCACTCTTGAAGAGGTGCTCAAAGGTAATCATGGGAAGAGAGAAGAGTGGAGGAAAAAGGAGTAACAGACGACCAACAGGCTGTAATAATCCATTCCTCCTTTAGTATTGTCCTGAGAATACATTTTCAGCATCTGACAGTGTATTTCCTTCTTGAAGTCTATTCTACCAGTCCCCTAAGCATGCCTACCTTTTCCCAGGTCAAAGGAGAATTTGTCTCTTGTGTCCAGACTGGAGTCAAACTTGGTGCCATCTAACAGCCAGCCAGTGTAGTGGACAAAAACTCGGTCTCCAATCATGGGCATCTCCACACCTGTGCCCTCTTGCTTGATAACCTGGAAGGGGGAGAAAGTGAACATATCCAGGAACAGGGCAAAAAAGGGCCCCCAAATGGCCTGCATGCCTCTGATCGGAATATAAAGGGACTCTCCCTTCTGTTTCCTTGTAAGGAGATTCCAGGGGGCAACCCTCAAATGATTTTGATCTAGACCTAGGCTCGAAGTCAATCACTCATCTTTCTAGAGGTTTGAAACACTGGAGACAGAACAGTTCAGGTCATGAGTAAGTCACTTAACCTCCCTAGATCTTACCTGTAAAGTAATGATGGTAACGTAACCCCTTTCTCTTAAAGAGGGTCAAACTGGTAAAGGACAAAATAAAAGACTGTAACAAGCAAAGGGAGACGTTTTTATGCTACATTTCCTCATTCTTCCCAAATGCTAATGGTCATCTGATCAAAATCTGGCTTGGAAATAAGGGGTATGAATAACAGTCCACTAGGGATAAGAAAATACCAAAATACAGATGGGCACGGGGGGTGGGGGGCTCTCAATCAGGTCCTAAACTCGGATTTGGGACAGGAATTCCTGACTGGTAGGCCAGCTGAGTCCTTTACTTCAGGGCATATATATTTCCCAGGAATTCATAAGCCTATTTCTCCTCTTTAGCACTTTAAAAGACCACTCTTGGGACCCTTGGGTGGTGTGTAGTAGCCCTGAAGGGAAAGCTGTTTCCGTTTCCTTGTCAGAAACAGAGAAGGACTTTAGAAAAATAAAGAAGGGATAAAAGGGGGGAAATGAGCCTTCCCGGAATAACCTTGTAGAACCAGGGCACTGGAGAGAAAAGGGGAAGCTACATGCCCAAGGGGAAAGCAGCTGGAGATTCCAAGATCTGGGGCAAAGTAAGACGCATTTCTGGAACAAGGGCTCACCAGTTCTTCAGCCCAGGTGATGCACACGTGCGACTGAGCAGCGGGAAACCAAATGAGAAAAAACCCTGGCTGGTGAAAGCACGTGAATTCCGACTCTCTGGACCCCACAGAACCTGCTCTAACCCACAGTTGGCTGTCCTGCCCCGGGTCAAGATGCCCTGGACACTCCTCCTAGCAACATAAGCTATTTGTGGTCACAGAAACGAAACACTTCAGGCAGGCAGGACGCCCCGAACCCCAACTCAAGAACGCCGGAAACAAGGCGAGGGGTTGGGGGAGAGGAGGGGAAGGCGAGGTGGGAGGGGAACTACAGGTCCCGGCATGCACCGCTCTCCGGTTTTCCCGGGGCTGGGGGGAGGGGGGACGGCGTGGTCGAGCGGGTGACCTAGCTGAGCCTTTAGAAAGGGGATAACGAGGGCGGAGAGCGTCAGAACGCCCTCGCGATCAGACCGGAGCGCTAAGTTGCACAAAAGCCTCCAACCAGAAAATTAATTCCTCTGACCCTCTCCACGTCCTAGCTAATGTTTAACTGCCAGGGGTAGGCAAACTCTCGCACTGCCACCGACAAAGGTGGCTCAGGGTCTTCCCGGCGGCGCCCGGGAGGGAAGAAGCTGGCCGCTTGGCAAGGGCCGTGGGGTCGTGGAGAGGTGAGGGAGGGGCGGCGTCGGAGCAGGCCCGGCCGGGAGTGCACGCCGCCGCCCCGCCCCTCTCGGCTGTACGGCTCACGCTGGAGTTGGCGCTGCAGTTCGGCCCTTTTCCCGGGCCCAGGCGCCGCAGGGCTGGGGGTCCTGGGACCGCGTGCCGAACACGGGTTTCTCAGGGGGTCAAGAAGTGGCCATGTGGAAAGCCACGCACCGAGGCCAGCCCGGCGCTCCCGACCGGCGACTGCTCCCTCACTCCTGAGCCAGGCAGCCCGGTCCGGGAAGGCGATGCAACCGGCCTTCGGCTGCACGATCTGAGTAGCGACCGGCCCCATTCCGGGCTCTAGCCGGGGTCGGTCCGGATCCGCGGAAGGGCGCCGGCGAAGAGCGCCCCGGGCTCGGCCGCCCCCAACCGACCCCCAGCGCCCCCGCCCGGCCCCCGCCACGGCCGCCCAGCTCCCGTCTCGCCCCCGCCGCTTACCTTAAGCACACCTTCATCTTGCTTGGGGCTGATGTCCACTCCCTCGAGGGGCAGCGGCGCCGGTGGCGCCCCGTTCTCCACCGCCTTCGTCTCCTCGGCGGTCATCGCCGCTCGGTACGCCGTTTACTTCGGGAGCTGGGCACTGGGCGCGAGCCGAGCCCTGTCGGCTGCCGGGCCTCTCTGCACGGGTGTGCGGGCGGGAGGGCGCTAGCGCGGCGGCGTCCACCGTGCTGGGAACCGGTCGAAGGCTCGCGCACCTCTGCCTGCGGGCGCGGGCGCGGGAGCGGGAGTGGGTGGGTAAGCAGCCGCCGGTGGGGAGCGATTGGTCCCACCCCGCCGCGGAGGGAGGGGCTGGGTGGAGCTGGAGGGGAGCGAAGGACGGAGGGGGCGGGGGTGGAGAACTTTCTAGAGGCGGAGGCGGCCAAGCCGGTCGGGCTCCAGCGTTAATCGGCGCCCTGACGGATTTTCTTTTCCTGGTTCGGGCTTCCCGCTGGCTGCCTGCCCCCTCCTCTCCCAAAGCCAAGGGCCCGCCGACTCTGGAGACCACCTTCTCCCCGCCCCGCGCGCTCCCCGGGCCCTCCCCCGCCCGTTTCCCGGTTTAACCAGATTCTTCCAGATCCTTCTCGATCCCCCTACATCACTCCAATGCGGAGCTTACCAGCCGCCACAGATCCGCCCTATATGTTGCAGCCCGCGGCGTGGTTTGCTCAGAGCGGTGTAGCCGGATGTGAGTGGCAGCGCGACCGTGTCCCCGAGACTAGAGACGCGCTAACGCCGACTGTAAACACAGACGGCATGGCCTCCCCATCTGAGCTCGGCTTCGACCTTTAACATCCTGAGGAGAAGGGGAAGGAGGGAATTATGAAGGGGCGAGCGAACGGCCGCTACCCCCGGGCCAAAAGTGGAAGGGGGGGGAGGAGCAACCCTAATTTCCCTGCAGCGGAGAAAATGTGGCGCCTTCGGCTCTTTAAAATGCTAGGAGCGGCCAGTTTGCAAGAAATGAACCGCTAAGCTAAGCACTTTTAAATGGGGGCATGTATTGAAAAGCTGTACTAAAAAAGGCTATTACGGTTACTACTTAAAAACCAAAAAAATGACTTCAGCTCACCAAAAGAGTCGTTCCATTTTACTCAAGGCCTACGGGAAGGAATAGTCTCAATATTTGGTCCCCAAGTGTTTATCCACTGCCTGTGGAATGCGGAGCATCTGTGCGGTAGGCCGGAGCTCAGCGGCATCTGGTTCTCTAAACTGAAGCCTGGACCCGAGGAGATGGTTCTGGAGAGGGTCGTGTTTACCTGGCTCTGAAGCCCTGTTTAGCTTACTTAGTGCCTGGGGAGTGGCACCAAACAGTTATTGACTGAGTGAATTTGATTGCTCTAATAATCAACTTTCTGGGGAGCCCTCACGATGTACCCGGTGCTCTGCTGTTGAAGCAAACTGTCCCGTTTGGGTAGGTAATTAAAAGGGCTATCACAGATGAAATTTCAGTAGCGTGACCTAATTTGAGAATTCACCTTAGTAACTGCTGATGAAGCCTGCCCTGGAGGAGCTGTAGGAGCGAGCAAGCTCTGTCCTTCCCCGATTTACAGCAGATGGGTGTAGGGGCAGCTTAGATAGCTAGAGAGGCCCGTGGATGCCAGGGGGTTAAGTCTACTGCTCTTCCACTTCTTAGCAGGGTCAGAAGGGACAGTTCCACAGCCTGCCCACGCTCCAAGAGACTAGGGTGGTGGACAGGGTGCTGGCTTGGCGGGTGAGTCGACAGTTACTTTGGCACTTTGCAGTGGCGTGTGCACCCACAGACTGGCCGGTCTTTCTTTTGACCCTAGGGTCATAGGGTATTACTGGGCAGCACGAGTTGGCATAGAAAAGTCCACCTTTAAATGCATTTCTGTATTTCTTTCTTTTCATTGGAAACGTGGTGTAGGTCTGCTTTCCAGCCCTGTTAAAACATAATTGCACACTTAACATGTGCCTGTCATTGCACAGACATAAGGCTTCATAAGAGAAAGGACATATGCTTTGAAGTTAGCAGAGTTGGGTGCCCTGGCTGACTGATTTAGGGAAGGTTATGAGGATGGTAGCATTTGGTGAGAGTGTCGTTGTAGATGGTTTAAAAAAGAAGGTTTTTATGTCAGGTTTTATGTCAGATTTTTATGTCTAGCACAGTGCTCACATCGTGGGCACTTAAAAAATGATGGTCATTATTCCAGTGTGGTAAGTGGCGTGGTAGGAGGACAAGCTGCTGCAAACACAGAGGTCTATGTGAGAGTTGAAGATTTCCAGAGAGAGACCTATTTCCAGTCAGTGAATGAATAAAGGAGAGACCCTAGATGGTGTTGAGGGGAGGCGGGCAGAAGGCCTTGGGTCATGAATGCTAGAGCAGGTATTGTTTCTAGAATCTTTTCCGGATATTTGCATTTTATTTTTTCTGGTTGTAAAACAAACAAAAGCTCAGTGTAGAAAGTGCAAGGATTTTTTTTGTTCTTTTTCTCTTCCCATTTTCCCCTTTTCCACCCCATTTAAAGTAATATTTCTGTTAAAGATATCTAATAATGTAATTTTTTTCACTGATTATCATTTACTCAGTCTTTAAAAATCATTCTAAAATTTCTCCCTTTTACTGGAGCCAGAGAACACTATTTATTTTTAAAAATTCATCTAACATACTCTGTGGATGATTAATGCTGGGGCAAGAAGCTTGGTGATGGCCCAAACCGTCCTCCCTAATTTATGCCCATCCTCACACATGAAGGTCCTCACACATGAACACCCCCTTGAATTTTAAAGTCTCTCTTTTGGCCTACTTAGACTGCCAATGCTCATAAACATTTAAAAAATGATGTAATATTTAATCGTTAAAAAGAATGTGAGATGTGAGAATGTGGGTGTGCATGTACACACACATTATATCAAATATAATGAAATTTAGGAATATAGTACCCAACCTAAGAATGAGAACAGTACTATGATTTGTAACAGAAATGTCAATCCAAAAAATGTCAAGGACCCTTACATAATTTCTTCCTTTGTAATTTTAGTTTTAAAATATTTTATTTGCAAGTTTATACAAAGTACAGTAAATAAATCATGCGATGGGGGGGTGGGATAAGAGGAAATACCTTTTTTATTGATTTTATATATATATATTTTTCTTACATTATTGTATACTCCATAGTTCTCCCACCACCGTATCACCTGCGAATCATTACCATGATCCCCTGTGCTCATCTCTCCTGTTTTGCCCCCCTTCCTCCCTTGCTGTATACTTCAGTTCTGTTATCAGCTTGCTGATTAAAACTGATTAAAACATCAGTTTTAATGTTTTTTTGTTCTTTTGTTTGGTTTCTCTTTATTCACAGATAAATGAGACCATCTGGTATTTATTTTTTTCTCTGTGACTAATCCTCCCAGCACATCTATATGTAGT
>PVHY01029185.1:0-14540 GCA_004024945.1 Uropsilus gracilis | reverse complement strand
TAGTTTTCTTTGTATAGGTCTTTTACGTCTTTTGTTAGGTTAATTCCCAAGTATTTGATTTTCTTTGGTGCAATGGTAAATGGGGCGTTTTTTAAAATTTCTTCTTCTTCTGATTCTTTGCATATATGAATGCTGTTGATTTTTGTGTGCTGATTTTGTATCCAGCTACCTTACTGAATCGGTTTATTATTTCAGTTATCTTTTCTGTCGATTTTTCTGGGTTCTCTACATACATAGAGTATCATATCATTCGCGTATAGTGATAACTTTATTTCTTCGTTCCCTATTCAGATTCCTTTTATGTCTTTCTCTTGCCTTATTGCCCTAGGTAGGACTTCCAGAACTATGTTGAAAAGGAGTAGAGAGAGTAGGCATCCTTGCCTGGTTCCAGACCTTAGTTAGAATGGTTTCAGTTTTTCCCCATTGAGGATGATATTTGCTGTGGGTCTGTTGTATATAGCTTTTATTATGTTGATGTATGTTCCTTTTATACCAATCTTTTCCAGGACTTTCATCATGAAAAGATGCTGAACTTTATCGAATGCTTTTTCTGCATCTATTGATATGATCATATGGTTTTTGTTTTTCTCTTTGTTGATGTGATGGATTATGTTGATTGAGTTTTGGATGTTGAACCATCTCTGTGCCCCTGGGATGAATCCCACTTGGTCATGATGGATGATCCTTTTTATGCAATGTTGGATTTGGTTTGCCAGGATTTTATTTAGAATTTTTGCTTTGTGTTCATTAGGGAGATTGGTCTGTAGTTCTCTTTCTTTGCACTATCTTTATTTGATTTTGGAATTAATGTAATGTTTGCTTCATAGAAGGTATTTGGCAGCTTTTCTTCTTTCTCAATTTTTTGAAAGAGTTTTAACAGTACCGGTGTTAGTTCCTCTTTGAATGTTTGGTAGAATTCAATTGTGAAACCATCTGGACCTGGGCTCTTGTTTTTAGGGAGAGTTCTGATGACTGCCTCAATTTCACTGCTTCTGATTGACCTGCTTAAGTTTTCTATTTCTTCTTTGTTCAATTTTGGATGACTGTATTGTTCTAGGAATTTGTCCATCTCTTCCAGGTTGCTGTATTTGTTTGCGTTTAGATGTTCATAGTAGTCTCTAATTATCTTTTGGATTTCTGCTGGGTCTGTTGTAATATCTCCCTTTTCATTTATGATCCTGTTTATTTGAGTTTTCTCTCTTCTTTTCTTTGTAAGCCTTGCAAGGGGTTTGTCAATTTTATTTATTTTTTCAAAGAACCAGTTTTTGGTTTTGTTTATCTTCACGATGGTCTTTTTGGTTTCTATTTCATTAATCTCTGCTTTTATTTTTGTTATTTCTTGTCTTCTGCTGGGTTTTGGATTTTTTTGTTGCTCTTTTTCTAAGTTCTCAAGTTGGGAGATTAGAGTATTTCTTTGGGCTGTTTCAATTCTTTTTATTTGGGCCTGTATTGCTATGAACTTTCCTCTTAATACTGCTTTTGCTGCGTCCCACACATTTTGGAGCATTGTATTGTCACAGTCATTTGCCTCCATGTAGGTTTTAATTTCTTCTTTGATTTCTTTTTTGACCCAGTGATCTTCCAAAAGCCTGTTGTTCAGTCTCCATGTAGTGTTTACTCTCCTTATTTTCTTTTCATTGTTGATTTCTAATTTGATGCCTTTATGATCAGAGGAAAAGGGTTGGTATTATTTTAATCTTTGTGTATTTGTTTAGGTTTGTCTTGTGGCCTAATATATGATCAATTTTAGAGAATGAACTGAAAAAAAAAGTGTATTCTTTTCCTTGTGGGTGTGGTGTCCTGTATATATCTATTAGGTCCATTTGGTCTAGCTCTTCCTTTAAAGCTTTTGTTTCTTTGGGTAGTGGCTGTTTTGTTGATCTGTCTTTTGTTGAGAGTTGAGTGTTAAGATCTACCACATATGTATTCTCATCAATATTTGATTTCAGTTCTACTAGTAGTTGTTTTATGAATTTTGGTGCTCCCTTATTAGGTGTGTATATGTTGATTATTGTTATATCTTTTTGGTGTATTGACCCTTTAACTAATCAGTAGTGGTTGTCTTTATCTTGTCACTTTTGTTAATTTGAAGTCTGCTCTGTCTGATACAAGAATGGCAATTCCTGTTTTATTGTGGGGGCCGTTTGCTTGTAGTGTAGTTTTCTAGCCTTGCACCTTCAGTCTATGCTTATTCTCAGATATGTTTCTTGAAGGCAGCAGAATGTTGGGTTCTGTTTTCTGATCCAGTCTGCAACTCTTCATCTTTTAATTGCTGAGTTTAGACCATTGACATTTAGGGTGATTATTGATGTATGTGATTCTAACGGTTTCCTGGTGGTCATTTTGGGGTTTATTTTGTTTTTTTGTTTTTGATTTTTGTATTTGTTCTTCTTATGGTTTTGATCTTGAGGCTTCTGCAAAATTCTTGGAGTGGGGATTTAGTGGTAGCAAATTTCTGGAGACTTTGCTTGTTGGAGAAGTTTCTATTTTTTTCCTTCATAGAGGAAAGATAGCTCTGCAGGGTAGAGTGTTCTTGGCTGGCACATTTCTTCTTGGAGTTTTTTGTAGATGTGACTCCATTCTCTCCTTGCCTGGAGTGTCTCTTCAGAAAAATCTGATGTCAGTCTAATGGATTTTCCTTTGTAGGTTATTTGTTTCTTTTTTTCTAGCCATTCTCATTATTTTTTCCTTATTTTAGGTTGTTGGAAGTTTTACAATGATGTATCTTGCTGTGTCTTTCATTAAAGTAGTTTGGTGTCCTTTTGGCTTCCTGTATGTCTATTTTCATTTCTTTCTTCAGATTTTGGAAATTCTCCTCTATTATTATATTGAAAAGCCTTTCAGTTCCCATGACTCTCTCCTCTTCTGGGATTCCTATTACTCTTATGTTTCTTTTCTTTAAAGAATCTGACCTATCTCTGAGCCTGTCTTCAGTCCTCTTTGTTTCTCTCTTTTTCTTTCTTTGTCCTCTCTATTTCTGTATCCTCAAGTGTGCTGATTTGTTCTTTTATGTCATCTAATCTGCTTCCATGGCTTTTCTGTGCATTTTTGAGCTCATCAACCCTTAAATCTTTAGTCTCTTTCAATTTCAATTTTAGGGATTCATTTTTATTCTTCAGTTCGTTGATTAGGTTATACATATTGATGCTTTTTTATATATTTCTACTTCTTCCCTTAGTGCATTAAATGCTTCTATCATACTGTTGTCCTTTTTTTCTAATTCTTCTCTTAATTGCTGGAGAGCATTTAACATGTTGATGCTGGAATCTTTTTCTGAGATACATGTCATTTTTTCAATGTTTTCCTTGGTGTTTTCTGGAGACTGTCTTTTCTTTGTTGGTGATGGATTATTTCCTGTAGGGTTTGCTTGCTTGTCTAAAGTTTTTCTCCTTACTGTGTTTTACTTTCTAACTTGTTCTACATATTGAGAAACCATGGATCTTGTGTTGGTCGGCATGCTGATTGAAATGTTTTCCAGGTTGAAAGTAGATCTGTAGTTTAGTTTAGTAATTAGTGCCTTCCAGCATCTCACCTGGGTGGGGGAAGGGTCGGGTGTGTTCCCTCAGGAACCTGGCTGCGGGGGCTGGCTCCCAGGGATGGTGGTGAAGGTGGGATGTGAGGATGGATCCCTCCCAGAGGCCTGGAGCCGGCGCCAATGACTTCCAGCATCTCTACAGATATTATTTGAACAACCAAAAAGACCATGTTGCAATAAATCATATTTATGGACACTGAAATTTGAATTCTAGGAGTTTCGTGTATTACAAAATATTATTATTTTTTGATGTTTTTCAGCCTTTTAGAAGCATAAAATTATTCTTAAATAAGTCAGAAGGAGAAAGATGGATACGGGATAGTTTCACTTAGGCGTGGAATACAGATCAGACAAACCCTAGGACTCTGGCCATGTAACTGGTGCTACATTATGAAAAAGAGGAAGGAGGAAAGCAAAGCAGGGGAGGGGCACAACACACTACGGAAGGACTTGGTACAGGAAGGACTATGTGCCTGGTAGTGGATGTGCTATAGTAACATCTGTCTCCAGAATGGTCCCATGCCTTTGAATCACATACAGTGTTGTAATCCACAGTTACTGCAATAAAAAAATTATTTTTAGTCTGTTGACATACAAAGATGGGATGGTTGGATTTGTCTGCTGTTTGTAGTTTGCTGATCTTGAACTTAAGTAATTCCAAATGGTTTAGAAAAGTATGACTATATATGTCTTTAAAATTATGGTAGCCACTAATAGAATAGAGACAGAATACATAACTTCCAACCCACAAAATGAAAAACAATGGAAAGAAACTGATCAGTTGAAGAAAAGACAGGGAAAAAAGAAGATAAAACAATAAATATAAAGCACAAGATAATATGACAGGGATAAATCTAATTACATAAGTATTCATAGTATTTATGAATGGACTAGCCTGCGTTAAAACTATAGGCTCTCAATGTAGTTTAACAAGAAGGAAATTTTAATTTAATAAAAAGTTATTTTAATTATTATAAAAGGAATTTTAATTTAATAAAAATTTATTTCCAAAAAGGTGTATCTGAAACAAAAGTATGAAGAAAGTTGGAAAATAAAGGAATAGGGAAATGTATAATCAAATATTATGATTGCTATAAAAACAGAAACTGTAATGTAAATTAAACAGCATCACACTCATTAGGATGACTGTCCTTTACACAAACACATGCACGCACACGCACACACACACACACACACACACACACACACACACACCAGAAAATAGTAAGTACTGGCAAGAATGTAGATCTGTCAGTCTTTGCTAGCCTAGGGAGAAATTTCAGTGCAGAGATTTCCCTGCAGAAACAGCCAGATCTTTGCATATTTCTCAGTTTTGTTTTATTATTACAGAAATAGTTTGAGAGAACTGGACCTTTGGTCACCACAAAATTTTGAAAGAAAAGAGAGAGGAAGAAGGGGAGGGTGGTGGGAAGGAGGCAGAAGGGAAAAATGGAGGAAGGGAAATAAGACTATAGGCTAACCATACTAAAAATTTTAAGACAAAATTTCTTATTCTTTCTTTTCTTTTCTTTCTTTCTTTTTTTGAGACTGGGTTTCACTGTTTTTGCCAGTGGAACTGCAGGCTCACATTGCCTGGGGTACCACGGACTCAAGCGATCCCCAGCCTCAGCTTCCCAGGTAGCTGGTATTACAGGCATGCACCACCACACCCAGCTATTTTTTGGGACTAGGTCTCGCTGTGTTGCCCCAGGTGGGACTTGGGCACGATTCCTAGACCCACCATGACTCCATAAGCTGTTGGTTACAAGCACAAGCCACTGTGCCCAGCCTAGACAAAATTTCTAACCAAACTACCAGCACATTAAATTCAATGGTGTTTTGAACAGATTGCACATAAAAAAAGACAAAGACGATTTTAACGAGAAAATCTATATATTTGCCACATTAGTATATTTAAGAGGATGAAAGATACTCCCACAGCAATAAACTCTTTGATGGATTTGGTAAAATGTATCCCTATTTCTAAGTAAGAATATAAAATCCTCAGTCAGCTAGAGACAGAAAGAACTTCTTATCTTGATAAATACTGATAATCAAAAACGATTAGCAAACAACATATTGGAGTCACTATACATTTTGTGAAAAAGTGGAAAACCATTTTTAAAAAGCAGGCAGTCTGAAAAATCAGGGCTAAGACAATGGTCACCATTACTACTTAACAGTGTGCTAGTGACTAACCAATTCAATTGAAAAAAAAAGGATTAAACCATTGTCCTTCCTTATTCTCAAATTGACTGTAGTGATGGTTGCGTCACTCTGTGAATATACTAAAAACACATGAAATTGACCCTTTAAATGGGCAACCTGTATGTGAAGAATATCTCCAACACTGTTGAAAAGTAGCATCTTGTCTCATGAAATATTTCCTACTTAGAAGACACTTGTCTACGTAGAAAATCAAAGAGAATAAGCTTATGAACTATTAAAAGTGAGTAAGTGCATGGAGTGACAAGAACAAAAGCAGAAAAAATCATGTTCTGAGAAACAAACAATAGCCAATTTCTTCACATCAAAGAAAAAAATCACATTCATTGTACACAGAAAGATTGAACACCCAAGAACTGACCCAGTAAAAAATGTGGAAGGGACTTTTAAAACAATACTTTGCAGATGAACATAAACAAAAGCCTACATGTGGCACAAGCTTCCCCGCAGCCCCTCTGCTTCAGGGATGACTGGTAGTTCCCTTGGACATCACAGGGACTGTGAAGAATGTGACTACTAATGAGCAATTTAAAATGCTTAGCACAAGTGGCAAATAGTGAGCACTCAGCAAATGCTAATTATTTTTCCAGATCCCGTGGAAGCAGAACTCCAGATCACAGAAACAGAAAATTGAATTTGATGATGTGGAGTTGGCTGATTGGCTGGTGTGGCAGAAACTCTCAGGCAGAAATGTGACATTTCTCTGAACTACATATGCCAGTTGTGATGAGGGGCTCTAATAGACATGAGTTCATGTGAAAACAAGTCATTACAGCTTAGAAAACAAAACTTCCTCACTTGATGTGGTATTTGGGGGTGACCAGAAAATCAGACAACTGGTGCCCAAACACCCCAACTCAAGGAGCATCTGTGGTTTCCTCTTCATGGAACATGAGCATGACCCCAACCAGGTAGTGATGCTGATGTTCATTCAGCTTGTACCCCCACTTCCTTGCATTCCTGCCTTCCTGTGGAGATGCTCTTCTACCTGGTGTGCGCTTCCTCTTCCCTTTTCTTTATCTATTCTCTACCTTCATTTTGGGGACTGGATTGCAGCTCCTGTGAAGAGTTATCCAGTGCTCTGTTCTATCAGATATGGCCTTTGGGATTCTACACCAGTTGCTAGAAGACCAAAAAAAACCAGAAATTTTGAAGTAATTGAGCAATTTTTGTTGCCCTCGGGAAATCTATGAACAGTTCTGGATGATGCAGCATTGACTCCTAAATCAGAAATATTTGTTTGTTCTCTTGATGAGCTATTGGCAACTTGTGAATCTTTTCCTTCAAGCACTGTGGACTCAGGACCTTATTCTTGGCCAGTGAGTAAACAGACCCAACCACCCAAAAGGTGAAAAATTCTGCTTAAGAGACATGGAAAAGAGGGCCGGGCACGGTGGCTCGTGCCTGTAAGCTTCAGTGGCCAGGGCTAGGGATTGCGGTTCGAGTCCCACCTGGGGCCCGTAGCAAGACCTAGTTCCAAAAAAATAGCTGGGCGT
Source organism: Uropsilus gracilis (assembly GCA_004024945.1). Lineage (NCBI taxonomy): Eukaryota > Metazoa > Chordata > Mammalia > Eulipotyphla > Talpidae > Uropsilus > Uropsilus gracilis. The sequence goes on along the minus strand of PVHY01029185.1, from coordinate 7,283 downwards.
GGTGGCGTGCGCCTGTAATCCCAGCTACCTGGGAAGCTGAAGCTGGGGATTGCTTGAGTCTGTGATACCCCGGGAAACGTGAGCCTGTGGTTCCACAGGCAAAAATAGTGAGACCTAGTCTCAAAAAAAAAAAAAAAAGAGACATGGAAAAGAGGATAGAGGCTTATTATTTTGTTTCCTACTAGAAAGGCTATGACTTTAGATCCCCCCAAATGTGAGTGGGGAGCTCAAGCACTTCTCTGCCCTTCATTAATGTCCTCCTAACAATTACATTTTATAAAAATCTCCAGTCTTCAGTATACTCCAGCTTTTCCAAAGGATTGCATTTCCTAAATGTCACATGATACAACTCTCACTTAAATTTAAAATCCTTCTTTTGTTTTGTCTCTCACACATGAGTCATTTGAGATGGATCCTTTAATTTCATATTAGAGACATGGCAGATTGTCAGTAAAAAGCGTTAATAGAAGGCTTTTCATGGAATGGCATGTTCTAGAAGGGGTAGTTGTGTCCTTGGTACTAAGTATCCAGTATAACCATTAGAATATTGGAATCCTTGAAATCTAATGTTTTGGGGCATTTATCTATCCAAGTTAGCAATGACCCAACTTCAAGTCACCACTCAAAACTGAAAAGGAAATGGGTGGATCACAAAAGGATTTTCATTCATGCATGCATTCATTCATTCTTTCACTCACTCACAACCAATTACGTGATCCCAGATTGTTCTCAACACCAACTAGGATCTAAGGAGAACAAGTAGCTATTACAATAAGACTTGCCAGTCTAACAGGGGAGATCAGGCTAAAGGTAGACAAAGAAAGTTGGACAAAGCTGCCAAGCAGGTAATTTTTTTTGTATTTATTTATTTTTATTCATTAAACCACAACCTTGGTAAACGTTTTTTGGGATGCCTCCCCCTCCTTACTCCCTCTGGTGCCCCCTCCATTCTCTCAAACCCTGTTCTTTGTTGTTTGCTAGTCTGCGTTAAGTCCATTAGTCTCTTTCCTGTGGCAGTGTCCTTTCATTGGGTGAGGGACTGTATTGTTGGAACCAGGCAAACCTTGCTGGTAGGTTTTCAGTCTTAAAATTGCATTGGGCAGCCAGTCTATATTTATTTGTGGTCTGTCCATGCTTTCTCGTTGGAGGCTGTCTTTCCAATCCCATCTCTGTTGTTTTGTTGCTTTATCTTATGGTTCTGGTATCAGATTTAGGGAGTCTCACTCCCTGCCAGTGTCAGTGAAGAAGTTTCTCTGTGGATACAGCATCCTTGAGTGGCCATTGTAGATCATCTCCTCTGTCTCATTTTGCAGCCCTGTTGTGGGGTCAATGCCCCCAGTTCTTGGCCCTCCCCTCCTCTCCCATAGTGTGGGGAGGAGTGCCTTGGTTTCCTAAAAGGCATCTCTGAAATGAAGTCCTGGATCTTCTAGACCTGGGGAGCGCATAGGTGCGCACCTTGTAACATCGTGTTTCCCGTGTTTCCATAGTTGTTTCTCCTGTCTTGCATGTACTCTTTCTCTCAATTGTCCATCCGCTTTGTCCAGCTCAGGCTTGTGGGCTGGATTTTTTTACCTGGTCCCTCACCCGTTCTATGATGGGGTTTGTATTATGAGTGTTCTTCCTCCTCCTGAAGATTGGCTGGAGTGAGAGTGAAATGGAAGGGGCATTTCCCCAACCCCCCTCCCACGTGCTGGTACCTCCCTGCGTGAGGGTGGGACCTGGATGGCTGGGCAAGTGCCTTCCCAAGCCCCCTCTGGGATGGGGATTGGGGGAAATATGCTATGGCTGATCCGGGCTGCAGATGGCCACCCCATGCAACAACCATCCACTGGTGAATGGGGCTAAAACCCCATCCATCCCCCTTCCCAGACTCTCCAGTTTTTGGGGCATACCCAGGGGATGTCACCACCTTTGCTCCCTCCTGGCAAGGGAACTTCACTGGCCTGGGTTGCTGGTTGAGCAAGCAGCTTGCTTAGGTTGCTTGCTAGTGGGCGGGGCTCAAGTCCCCACCCTGCCCCCACACTGGATCCTCCCTGCATGGGGCAGGGCCTGGATGGCTGGGCAAGCACCCTTCCAAACCCTCCCTGAGGTGGGGGCTGGTGGAAACATGCCTCGGCTGATCTGGGCTGCAGATGGCTGCCTAGTGAAACAACCATCCACTGGTGGATGGGGCTAAAACCCCACCTGTCACTTCCTCCTGGGCTCCCCAGGTCCTCCAGCCCCCAGACCTGGGGTGGGAACCACCGGTAATCACAAGTGTTGCAACCAGACACCATGGCTGGCCACAGGAGACTGGATTCTTCATTCCTAGTGCAGGTCTATTTAAGTTAGAGTAAACCCAAGAGGGACCCCCCCACCCCAAAGCCACACCCCTGCAAAAGTGCTCAGCCCCCACCCCCTGCCCACGTGGAGGCAGAGGTTACTTCCCTGGCCTGAGGTCCCTGGACCCGGAGTTCCTGAGACCCTGAGATCCTGGTGGTATAGGACTCACCCTTGCCCCCCACCCCTGCCAGTGGCCTCTGCCACTGGAAGGGGTGCTCTGGGTGTCTTCTCCAAGGGCCTGCCTGGTAGGAAAGGGCCATGCAGGTAATTTTAAAGCAAGACCAGAGAGAAGTAACTTTAGGGATGGGCATGTAGCAACATGATCCAAAAAAGAAGCCCAGAATTAGGAACAGATTTCATCATCTGTCTTCATATCTCAGACTGGCAAACACTCAGAGACTGACAAGACTAGGTGCTGCTGGGAGTGAAGAACCAGGTCCCACATGTTGTAATGGCAAACATCTGGGCAACCTTACTACTTGGCAACCTTTAAAACACACATATATGTGACTTAGCAGTTCCAAACCAGGTATTTGTCCTTTGGGAATAATTGTACAAATAAAAACAAATGTAGGTCCCAGAATAGCTACACCTCAGAGACAGTGTGGGTCTTACTGCAGACTACTCCAATAAAGTGGATATTGAAATAAAGCAAGTCACACCCAGAGTTCAGATTCCAATTATATAAACATCATGTTTACACTATACTATAGTCTATTAATGTATAAAAAAATCTGTACATTAATTAAATGTCAACCAGACACAAAGTAAGCATATGCCTTTGGAAAAATGGCACCAATAGATTTGCTTAAAGAGGTTGGTCACATACCTTCAATTTATATATATATATATATATATATATATATATATATATATATATATATATATCAACCCACAATATCTGGAAAGCATGATTTTAAAAAAAGCATATTTATTATATCGTTATTTGAAGAGGGGAAAATTCTAGTGCTTGAGTTGATTCACATGCTCTTCCCTGAACCAAACAGATGGCTTTAAGGGTCAGCTGCTCTGATTGGCTGAGTCTCAGTCCCACATGTTCCCTCTGTTTGGAATGGAGGATAATGTGATGGACTGTTGAGAATTAGGACTAGGAGAGAAGTTCCCCAAAAGAAAACAGAAGGGAAGAGCACAGTCTCTAGAAGATTTAGGATGAGGAAATCTATGAAATTTCCACTTAGGAGTAACTGGCATAGGGAGGGGATGTTTTAGGCGGCAGAATGACTGTGCCTTTGAGAGCCCTGGAGTTTTTATGATCTGTGATAAAACTCACAGATTAAGGTGAGTTTAAGGTAAGATTAAGGTAAGGTGGGGACTGGGGAAGGACAGTCTTGGAGTAGGAGAACTGGCCAGGTAAAATCATCGACAACAACTGGGTAACTTGAAAGATAGTGTTATTTGAGGTGGTGGGCAAGTTATGAGAAAAATATATGGAGACATGACAATTGAGACTATTATAAGTGGAGCCAGACTGGGATCCAGCCTATGTGTGGGCCTGTGTTGTGGTCATATGCTGCTATGATGTTGACTGGCATTGTGGGTACCACTTGCACCTGGTGACCTTGGGGAATTTATTTTCTGTATCGCTAAGATTGGCTGGAAAAATCACATGGGATTGTGTGGGTGAATGTGAGCTAGAACAAGGAGAGGAGCAGGTCTACAATTTAAACAGAAGGGAAAAACAGTTCAACAGAAAACAATTATGGTGGTCGCAGGAAGCTGAAAACCAGAGCATTGTTGTAAGGCAAAAGGAATACAGGAATTTAACTGGGGGCCAGTAGTGAGGAATTTAATGCCAGAACTTGCCCCCTTGCAAGATCTAACTATGTACAAGTGGAGCAAACAACTGTTTACTTTTGATTTTATTCTTCATGCACATTTTTACTGGTTGATTCAGTACTTCAAAAGGAGTTACTTTGACTCCTGGAGGCAGGGATAGGGCACCACACTTCTGGCACCCCATCACTGCTGAGAATACCACAGACCTTGGTCAGTGCCCTTCCTCGGCTGTTTTTTTTTTGTTTTGTTTTGTTTTTGTTTTTGTTTTTGTTTTTTTGAGACTAGGTCTTGCTATTTTTGCCTGTGGAACCGCAGGCTCATGTTGCCCGGGGTACCACAGACTCAAGCAATCCCCAGCCTCAGCTTCCCAGGTAGCTGGGGTTACAGGCGTGCACCACCACGCCCAGCTATTTTTTTTGGAACTAGGTCTCGCTACGGGCCCCAGGCGGGACTCAAACCGCGATCCCTAGCCCTGGCCACTTCATAGGCTGAAGCTTACAAGCACAAGCCACCGTGCCCGGCAGACCTTATTCAGTGCCCTTCCTTGGGGCAGGATGGACAGCATGCATAGGGGCTGCCTGGATTCTTTTCACCTCAGACCCAAACTCAGTGGGTCTTATGTCAACAGGGAAGCAAGCATGTGTTGCTCTGTCTAGGAGGGAAGGAGAGGGGGACACTGAGAATATGTGAGTGTGGAGAGCACAAGATCTCCCCACCCCTGCTGACCCCCACATGGTCCAGTCTATGTAAAAAGAGTGTTGAACTAGGACCACAGGGCTGCTCTGCTTGTCAGCCCCAGGTGAGTCCCTGGCCTCCTTGAGCCCCTTTTTTGGCTCTGAAAATGGTGGCAACAGTTCCTTGGAGGACAGTTATGGGAAATGAGAGAAGCTGGCCATGACCAGGTTCAGAAGCAGCCTGGCCTGTGAGGTACATGTTGTTATTAAGCTTCCACGTCCAGGTGTTGGAGCTGTGGTCTGGGTCCTTGAGTGACAAGTGTGAAATCGGATCAAAAGGGGTAAAAGCCTCTAACCAGCAAGCCTCATTTAAAATGCAGCTTCTTCGAGTCCTGCCCAGGGCAACACAGCAAGACCTAGTCCCAAAAAATAGCTGGGTGTGGATGGCGCGCTCCTGTAATCCTAGCTACTTGGGAAGCTGAGGCTGGGAATCACTTGAGTCCGTGGTACCCGGGGCAATGTGAGCCTGCGGTTCCACGGGCAAAGAGAGCGAGACCTAATCTCAAAAAGAAATAATAATAATAATAAAAAAAATGAAATGTAGCCTCTCCCCTAGATCTGCCGGTTCTTTGAGCCTGGGAACATAGTAGGTCCAGGGCCACATTGCCTGCTTCCCCCAGGCCCGCCCAGCTCTGGGAATGGTGGACTCAGCTCCCGCCTCTAGGTATGGAGAGGGAGTATGGGGTGCAGGCAACCTGCACAGGCTCTCCTGACTGTGTGTGTGTGTGGGGAGCCCCACCCACTTGTGGCCACCTGGGCTTTATAGGTCCATGGCCACCTCCAAAGGGCAATCTGTCCACATTTTTGCCTGGCTCCCTTCACGTAGCTGGGCCAACCAGCTCCCTGGATGCCCTCCCCTCCCACGCCTCTCTCTTTGAACTCAGGGGTGAGTGCTGTGTGGGCCCCTGCCACATCTCTGACCTGCAGCTGGTGCCAGGGTCCAGGGACCCCTTAACTGGGACCCGGAAACAAAGGGCATTCTGCCCACGTTTGCCATCTGCAGCCCGGATCAGCCAAGGCATGTTTCCCCCAGCTCCTAGCCCAAGAGGGGCTGGGGAGGCATGCAGGCAATCCAGGTTCCCCCCACCACCATGCTGGAGGAACCAGCATGGGGACTGGGTGGGGCCCTAAGCCCTGCCTGCCAGCAGGCAGCCTCATGAACTATCTGTCTGCCTGAGGTCCTGGGCTGTTGGAGCTCCCTTGCCAGTGGAGAGCAAGGGCAGTGATGACCCCTGGGTTGGTCCTTCATGCCCAGAGAGCCTGGGAAGGGTCCAGGGTGGGGTTTTGGCCCCATCCACCAGCGGATGGTTGCATGAGACAGCCATCTGCAGCCTGGATCAGCTGAGGCATGTTTCCCCTAGCCCAAGGGGGGCTGGGAATCCATGCCCATCAATCCTGTCCTTGCCCCCAGGCAGTAACCAGAGTAACCAGAGTGGGGGGCTGGGTGGGGCCCAAAGCCCTGCCTGCGAGCAAACAGCCTCATGGACTGTCTGCCCACCTAGGGTTCTGGGCCCTGGAGCTCCTTTGCCAGCAGGGAGCAAAGGTAGCAAGGACCCCTGGGTAAACCCCTCATGTCTAGAGAGCCCAGGAGGGGGTGATGGGTGGGGTTTTAGCCCCATCCATCAGCGGATGGTTGCGCAGAGCAGCCATCTGCAACCTGGATTGGCCTGGACATGTTTCTCCCAGCTCCTAGCTCAAGGGGGACTGGGGACACATGCCCAGCCATCTGGGCCCCACCCCCATGCAGAGGGTACTGGCATGCGGGGGGAGGGGGAGGGGAGGGAATACCCCTTCCACTTCACTCTCACCCCAGCTAATTTGCACAAGGAGGAAGAACATAAAGATAACACATATTCCATCATAGGAGGGGTGAGGGACCAGGTAAAATCCAGTCCACAAGCCTGAGATGGACACAGGAGATAGACTATAGAGAGAACCAGTACATGCGAGAATGGAGAAACAACTATAGAAAATGTCATGAAGCGCACCTATGTGCTCACCAGGTCTGAAAGAGCCTAGACCTCACTTCAGAGATGCCTGCTAGGAGAGTAAGGCGAACCTCCCAAACCCAAGGGAGAGGAGAGGAAGGCCAAAGAGTGGGTGCATCGGCCCCACAGCAAAGCTGCAAACTGAGGCAGAGGAGATGATCTACAATGGCCATTCACAGATGCGTGAATCCAGAGAAACTTCACCAACACTGGCTGGGGGGTGAGACCCCCTAAACCCGACACCAGAACCATAAGGTAAAGCAGCAGAACAACAGAGAAGGGAGTGGAGATGGCAGCCTGCAAATGAGAAAACATGGACATGAAACAGGGTAAAATGAAGACTTTCTGTCTTTACTTAACTGGATACAGCTATCTGCTTGCTTCTTTCTCCAAAGCAGGCTACAAGCAGTTCCTTTGCAATTACCTTTAACCTTAACTGGAT
>PVHY01029184.1:0-14536 GCA_004024945.1 Uropsilus gracilis | reverse complement strand
CAACTAAACATCAACTTAACCAAACAACAATTTGCAGAAAAATGGGAGGAGTGACTGAAGGGGGGATACAGAGGGGGGATATGGAGGGAGGAGGAAGGGGGATACAGACGGGGGATATGGAGGGAGGAGGAGGGATCAATTAATTCACAATTGTGACAAATCAATAAAATAAAAAATAATAATAAAAAAAAAGGGATGTACCCCATGGCTGAGAGGCTTCTGTGTGCAAGGTCTTTAACCCCAGAGGCAAAGAGCTGGAACTTGAATTTTAGTGCTGTGTGTCAGTACAGCATCTCAAAAAGCAAAACAGATCTAGCCACATCTTTGGAAACACCATCTACGGATCAGAGCAGACAAGCCCCCATGAAACAAAGACTGGAAAGTTCAGCCACCCTAGGGTCATTCTGGCCCCCTCCCTCACCACTACCACACAAGTTTATGCGTGCACATCTATGCACCAGATTCCATTCTGAAGAGAAATGGGACAACAGGAAAAAGACCGAGTAATTTACTGAAACAATCATCCAGGAAAGATTAATGAAGAAAAAAAACAAAACAAAAACCCTGATATACTATAAACTATGTCAGGTTCGGGTGAGGGTCGGTAAGAAAGAGAAATGCAAAATTAGAATATTTTAAAAACTATATCTTCTTTGCACTTCTGGGTAAAAAGAATTAAGTGTGCAACTGAGCTACGCTGTCACCCATCAGAAAGAAAACCTCAGTCGCTCCGGGCAGTTAGGGGAACCACTATCCCACTCACATACATCCGTCTCTTCCAACAGCAAATGGAATATATCATGAAACATTGCACTCCATCTCTAGTGCTGCCAATTTCCTCCCAGACATGAAAAATGTACAGTCCTCAAACACAGCATGGGCTGTCACTCCCATCTGAGTCCCCAAGCTCAGCTTTCAACCGCACTCAAAACCAAGAGAGACCCCAGAAAAAGGCAGCTGACAAAAACTTTTCATTTAGTCAGCAATTTTGTTTTTTCAAAGCATTTTCCTTCTATTATCCCACTTTACCTCATTCTATTCCTATGAGATATGGCAGGGCAAGTATGTTTACCTCTTCCTTCAGATGAGGAAAGAGAGGTCCCATCTGTAACTAGCTTGGCTGAGTTACAGAGCTAATTAGTGGTGGGTAGAATTGGAAACCAAGGTCTCCTGAAACACGTCCTTGGATTCTTCTAGCTAAACTAAAACTGTAGCCTTTATACACACAACCTAAAGCACTTCCATACCTGTGGTATTGGAATTAACTTTCACTGAAGCCCACAGAGTTCATGCAACTTTTTTGTGGGCTAATTGTGACTACAAATCTGTCTCCTAAGTCACTTAAAGGCACAAAGTGGAAGAGACCTAGAATGGCCTCTATCATTTATTTGTCACTATCAAAAGTGTTCTTAGACGTTACACAGAGTTATACTTCATAAAACAGGGGCTGGCTGCTCTCCTCCCTCCTGAGGATAAAAGCGAAAGAAACATCTCTCAAACCTACCACTGCCCAAAAGTCAGGTTCAAAAAGAATCAAATAATGAGTTAGCCTTCTTGCTATTTTTATGTGTACTTATATATACAACAGGTATATATCTGTTGGATTTATCTTAACAGCAGGAAAGAAGAGGAAGAAAGAGCTTTAGCTTTCAACCATAAATCTGTACTTTCATGTAACTATTTTTTACAACAAAGTCAATGTCTTTGCCCCTCCAAACAACCGACAAATCCTGTGTTCCTATATCATCCCCACACAAAGGCTAACTGGCTTACAAACATCTTACTTTGCTAAATAAATATACATACACTGCTGCATCATATATAAATCATATATTTAAATTAATTGGGGGAAATTACTTCACTTAGGAAAAAGTCTACCTCCCCCACAATTGGTTTTTCACCTTAGTTCTATAATTAAAAGATAAGCCATAGACCAAGAGGGAGTACACACAGGAAACAAGATCAGGAAGAGAGATCTCAAATTAACAGGCATTCTTTCTAATCAATGAAATTATAGTGGCTTTTCTACCCTTTACACTTTACCATATTTCCCAAATGTTCAATATTAAGGCAACATTACTTTTATAACAACAACACTCAAAAACAAAAACAAAAAACTTCAGAGTAAAAAACAATGTTCTATAAGAGTATACTGAACAGTGAGTCTCTAAATGAAATGTTATTTACCACATATGTAAATTAAATTATTTAGCTTGTAGACAGTAAATACATATTTAATGAATTAATGAATAAGGGAAACCTCCTTTCTGCCCAATCTTCAATTAGTCATTTTTTTGTATCAGTCTCCCCACCCAACACCCAATATAAATTAATTCTTCAATAAGGTCATTGGCTTCCCATCTTTAGCAGCCCCCCCTAGTCTCTGCCATAATACTGAGCACATGGCAGGTACTCAGAATACTCACAGAATGATTAGCTGAACCATTTGAATGTTTAAACTTTCCTCTGTTTTTTTCCTAAAAGAATATATATTTACTTTCCTGGTTTTAGAACCTGTGGTATATATTAATATTTATAAGTAAGTTAATTAATCCAGAATCATTGAAATAGTTATTTCTGTCAATAATGATCTCATAGGTCTTTTTGCTTAAGGAAGAAATGTCTGTATACAAAACCCAAATGGCCCTCACACCAATAAATAGCTTTTTTTAAAAAAGTCAACCAATACTAATCAAGTATTATCAGCAAGACACTAAGCTGGATGTTGACAGGTATACAACCAAGTCTAAAGCAAAAAGGTATGTGCAGCCTAAGTGAGGAAACTAGACATGATGGTTTTCTAGGAAATGGCCTTCAAAAGGCCTTATAGTCATCAGCATTCAGTAAGGTTTTGGGGAGGCTAGGGTCCAAACAAGTTGGTGCACACCTCACCCCTATCTGGGTACCTAAGCTAAGCCATGGCCCAAGAACTCAAGAGTCCTCTCCAAAACTCCTAGGGTGAGCAAACGTAGAAGCCTGCAGACTGACCTACCTGAAACTCAACTGGGTTGTCTAGTTGAGAAAAGATTTAGAGAAAAGAATTAGTCTTTCCCTTCTCTTCTCAGACTCAGCATCCCTCAGTTTTTCAGATGTGGCTCCCTTTTATGGAAAAGACTAAGGTCAGCATTAAAATCTCTAGTATCTGACCTGAACACCACTTGGGCTTTTTCCATAATCACTAAGGAAGAAGTGTGCCTCCATTTCAGAATTTCATCCTTTTCTGACTTTTAAGAAAGTTGAGCCTATTCTGGTACCTTCTCCTGCCCACCTCTCACACACATGCTCACATATCACTTTCTGTCTCTACCACTGTCTCCTCCCATGACTTTTTCAAACTTTCAAAGATTTTTCTCCTTAAAAAAAAAAGAAAGAAACAAATTTCCCTGGGCCTGATCATCTTTTTAACATTTTTATTGGGGTATAATTTGCATGCTTGAAATTGCACGTTTGAATCTCCAACTCACCAAAATTTTACAAACAGTTCAGACCTATGATCAAAAAACAGAACACTACTGATACTCCCAAAATGTCCTTTCAATTACTATTTAATCTTTCTCCTTACTGTTATCACAAAACCTCTTGAATAGTAGTCTGTCTTCATTTTTACCACTTCCTTTTGGCTTTCAGCCAAAGCATTTCCTTCTTCAATGAATCCTCCTCACAGATGCCCATGAGATTGTTGATGCTCCTTCTATATATGCTCAATGTAGATAATGCAATCTTCTTAAGGCACTTACTACACAACTCTCCAATACTGTGTTAATGTGTCTGATAACACCACCAGCTTACTGTCTTCCCTGTGGGAAAGATCATTTCTGGTTTGTTTGTATACCCCCAGTCACTGGCACCTACTAGGTGCACAACTGGGATTTTACATTTGAATGAATGAGTACGAAAGCAAGGAGAGAGATCCAATCACTAAAATCTAGTACACTGTTGAAACTGATCAGTCTTTGTCCAATTCACATCAAATGTGATAATGACATTCAGTTGTCAAAACTTACATCTGGAATCATGAAAAATGACTAGAAAATTGTACTGTTCCAATATTTAGTTAACCATTCTCTTTATACCCAAGTATCTGCACATGTTACGTACCAAGGCACTATGGTATACAGAAAAGACTTAGTATCTTGCACCTACCCTCCAAATTAAAACTGCAGCATTACTCTCAATGGCCATCCAAGGCTACATATCCTACATATCCGACATGGAACTCTGCCAGTATTTTTCTCCAACTGCTCCAGGACCCTCTCCTTCCTCTCTCACAATCTCCTTTCCAGGACATAAGAAGTCAGAGACAAGAATCCCCCAGGAGCCCCAGACTCCTCCCCACAGCCCCCTTTTGTCACATCCAATTAACCATCTGCTAGTCTCCTGGGTCTCCTTCTAGGCCCACTGTCCAGCTGCCAAGTCAACACTGTTTCCCCACCCCCACCACCATGGAGACCCATTGTCCCTGGGTTGCAGGGTAAGAGTATAAAAGGTAGGGGTTTTAGTCACATTGCCAGTCCCTGCCTACCATGTCCTGGAATCACTGTAACTGCAAACTTAAAACCACATCCCTAGTTATCTCTACACTGTCACAAAAGAAAGAAAAAAAGAAAGGAAGGGGAAGGATCACCCCGCCTTACTTTCTAGCTTCTCTGATCAAGAGTCTCCTATGGCCAAATCAATGCAGCCTACACATCGTGCTGCTCCCCTCAGCTTGCACTACCCTCCCCATGCATGTTACCATGAACCCCTAGTATCCAAGCCAGTTAAACCTCTCTCTTCTAAGGGCTGTTGATCAAGCACATTGCCAGTTCAGCCAAGGTGCTTTCCACCTAGCAACTTATCTACATGCGCTGTCTCAGTCTCCAAGAAAGAAATCTTTCTCGGGCCCAAGGTTCACTCCTCATCTAACCCAGAGATCAACTCCTCCAGGCTTAAGAACTTTCCTGTAATTGCTCCTCTCTTTCTTAAATATTCCTTTACTTCCTCATGCCTGCACTCTCCCCCTCCTTGCCAACTCTACGTATTTACATATATTCCCCACCTAAAAAAAGCCTCCCCTCAACTCTGCCACCCATCTCCAACTACCTTCCTATTTTTAACCTTCTCTTCAGAGGCAAACCTTTCCAAAGAGTCATCAATATGCACTCCCACTACTTCCTCCCTATCCACTCACTCCCCACTCCCCTTGCAATTTGAATTTCATCTCCCATCCACAATTGAAACTGTTGCCTCAAAGATTACCAATATCTTCCATTTCTAGAAGCAAAGGGGCTGCTCAGATCCAATCTCACTCCACCACTATGCAGTGTAAGACCCTGTGGATGACCTGATTTTCTCCAAGCAATGTGCTCTCCTGGTTCTCCTCCAGGCCTTCAATTGAACCTGCGACTCTGCTCTTGGCCCACTGCCCTTAAGTCTGTATATGCTTTTCATTTATTATCTCATCTATTCTGATAGCTCCAGCCACAACTTCTTACAGATATCTTCCGAATCTATTTTTCCAGCTCTGGCCTCCCTCCAAAGCTCCAGACTCCTTCCTTGTCCGCCTACAGAATCAACACCTCCCTTAGCTATTTCAATGACACCTGAAATGCAACATGTCCCGAAAGCAAATTCCTAAATCCTCCCTAAAGCCTTCCCACAGCAGCTCCTTCTCTTCAATTTAGGGTACTTCCATCCTTCCAGTCACCCAGTATCTAAACTTTGAAGTAATCCTTGATTCCTACCTCATGCTCAATGAGTCTACATTCAAAGCTTATGAACTTGGCATCCATAGAGTGCCTCATATCCACTCCCTCTGCTCCATTTCCACTATGGCATCGCAAGTTCAGACCATCCTAACACCACAGTGGTCTCCTAATATAGTCCTTCAGTAGTCCCCTCCCTCCCCCCATTCTAACCAACCCTTCCTCCATAAGCCATCAGATATATCTTCCTGATCATGTCACCACCCCATTTAGAAACTTTTAATGGCTTCTAATAGCAAACTGCAGAAAGATAAAAATGCTTGGCCTGCCTCTCAAAGCCTTTATGACTTAGGAACACAGTAAAAGTTTGATAAATGAAGCAGTCAATCATCTGAGTTCCCACCCCATTCTGAATTTTATCTTCCATTGATCTTCCACTTGCATCCTCTGAGACATATAAACTGGACCACTTATTGCCACAAATATGCTATGGACTATCACATCTCCTAACCCCCCTCTGACCTGGAAACACAACATTCAAATCCTATCCATCCTTCAAGTGTCAGCCGGAGACATAACTATTTCCTTAAGAGCACAGCTCAGCTTCTACTTTTCACTATTTGTTTATCCTTGTTTTCTAGTTAATTTCCAGCTCTATTCTAGTAATGCCATGAGCTAGATGAGGAAAAGGCAGAACTAATTCTCCAACAACTTCTTCTTCGCATCCCTGAATTAATTCCTCTGTCCTCCTTTCTGATTCTTTCTGTTCCCTCACTCCTCAGCAGACACAATTTCAAGCAGCTCTATTGATCCACCAGCTCTATGTCTGTCAATCATTTACTAGTTATTTTTGCTGCCAGTCACTCACACACAAAAGAGTGGCAGGAGGAGTCTGAACCACATGTAGACAGAGAAAGAGCAGGAAGGGATTGATTCATTGCACCCACCTGAGGCTCAGCAGAAGCAAGAACTCCATTCTCACTAGGCTCCACCAGATGGTGTGGGGCCATGTGCCAGGGTCTGAGCTGTGGAGAGGTTGGCATTTTATACTTTTGTGGAGGAAAAAAGAAGACTATTCTGACCTGTCATAAGGAGAATGCCCCATCCAGTGCCATTGGAAACCAAATTGAGAAGGACGGACTCTCTTCCTGGATGAGAAAGGTCCCACAGAGGTCAGATTAAATAAGATAATACTTGTCAGAAGAGGCACTTAGAGTAATAGGATGTTCGATTAGGAAGAAACTATCTACATATATTTGGACAGAATTGCAGAACTTATAAAGACCTTTCACACAGTATCTTACTTGAGTCTCTCAACAGCTCTTTAAGGGAAGTGGGGGAGGAAGATCATTATCTTCATCTTATACAGACCTTAAAGTCATTTGCACAAGTCTATTCAGACAAATAGAGCAAAGAGGAATGTTTGCTTCTTGCTTTCTTGTCTGACCATCTCCGCATCCTTCACAGGTTTTTTTTCCTCCTTTCCCCATTCCTTAAATCTGAGTATTCTCTGAAGGGATATATTTATATACATTTCCCTGTTCTGTATTTTTTTCTTGAAATGGTTTTATACACTCCCATTGCACAGTAGGCACTCAAATATTTGTTAGAGCTGAGGTTCAAATCTTTGGAACCCCATATACAGGTTTCTTACACTCCATCATATGGCCTCCTTCTACCTTCTCCTTCCCTATGTCAAAAGCACTGTCCAGCAGCCTCCAAATAATCCCTCAGTCTCTGTGCCATCACATTCATTTAATAATTCAAATAGCAGGAATAATGGGGAGATCTAGGAATTCTTGTGTTCCTACTAAGTGCCAGACCTACAGGATAATTTTTTGCACATTTTTTTCCTGTTTAATCATTTCAATGTGGAAAACAAGCATTATTTTCACAAGACTGAGGATGAAAGAGATTTAGGTGATTTACTCAAGAACTACCTTTACTTAGTACAGAGCTTACCTGATCCAAAGCTCCTGATCTTTTGGTTATATTAGAATTTCTCTACCTAAGCACTACTGACATTGGGGGCTGCATACATCTTTATTGTCTTGTTATTAAAAGACCTTAATACAGCTAGGCTTCTACCTACTAGATGCAAATAGCAACCTCCCTTCCTGAATTATCACAACATAAAACTGTCTCCAGACATTGCCAAAAGTTCCCTAGAGGACAAAATTGTCCCCTGTTGAGAACCACTGAGCTACATCATACTGCCTACCTACAGAAGCAAAGTGCCAATTTCCGGAACCAGACAGACTTCTGAAAAGTAAAAATGTTAATTCTTTAACTCCTAAAAAGGATCCCTATGAATTAGGGATCTATCTTAGTGTTTTGCTGATATTTATAGTCAGGAAGATTTTTCTTCCTTCTCACCTAATTACTTTCGGTGGCTCCAGTTTATTTCAACACCTCTTTAATCCTCCAAGTTATCAACTACAATTGGATATTATAACTAATAATTATTGACATTGTCACATCAGGATGAAGCAAAGCCTCTCAAATTGTGTAGACATGTTTCTGGATGCCATAGATATGTTCTGAAATAAATTAATGTAGAAATAGCCTACACAAATACAATATAAGAAATACAAATCACACTTCCTTTCCATAACAACAAAGGCTTCTCAATATTCCCCCAAGAAGTTCCTGAAAAATGGTGTGACCAAAAGTCCAATTCAAGAAAGAACAATGAACACTGAGTTAAGCATCTTGATTATATTCTGAAGCATAAAGCACAATGTCAAAAGGAGATATTTTTCCTTTGCTGCAAAAGAGAGCGCAAGAAGTAGACTTCTCCCTTCTAGGTTCCTGGCAATGCACAGATAGAGCAGTAATATTTACTCAAGAATAAAAATAGTGTTATTCCCAAGCCCTCCCATTTCCATGATCTAGACATGATGTCCAATTTCTTCATTAAGGAGGCAGGGGGGGAAAGTTTGAAAGAACTATACAGTGGATGCCCACCTAGACTCAGTCAGTGCTCTGATGTGCCATGCTTATTTTATCTATACAGGGGGAGGGAGATGGATTCTGTTTATAGTTTTGATGAATCATAAGCTGTTTAAATGATCATTTTCCTTATCCCCAAGGAGGAAACAACTTCAACTGTGAAAAAGAAGATCTACGTGTATACATGAAGATCTACAGTGTTTAAAAAGTGCAATACCACTGATGAAAATTTTAAAAATGAATTTAGACAAGTGAGTGTTTCAGGAATTCAAAGAGAGCATGTCTCATGAATTGGGAAGAAAGAGGAGCTCAGCTCCTGCAGAATGAGTTAAATTTTGGAGAGTGGGGTACAGAGATGGATGATTCAAGGAGAACATGAGTCAAGGTACCCTGGCACAGTGAGAAGAGCATTCTAACTGGAACTGAGCTGGGAAGTATGGACATAACCCTGAAGGCCCTAGGGAATCACAGTAGCCCATAAGCCAGATAGTGATGTAATGAATACAGTGCAATCTACTTAAGGAAGTGCATTCTGCCCACAGGTGCCAATCTGAAGTAGGAATAAGAGAACAGCTTCCAAGGGACAAAAAGTAAAGGCACTAAAGGAGTCTTGGGCAGCATAATGGCCCTGGCCCATGCCAGAGGCCCTACAGAAAAACAAGGATTATGAAAGATAATGCAATAGGGTTTGTGCGAGCAGAGAGATTCCTCACAGACAGCACCAGGATTTTAAATATCATGACTTGGAGAGGGAAGATGCCACTTATAGAATTAAGGAAGACAAGAGGAGGAGGTAGTTTGGAGAGCTGGAAAGACATACTGAGTTAAGTTGAAAGCTGGCCAAAGTCCAAGTAACAGCAAACACTCCAGTTGAAAATGCCTGGACTTTACAGGACCAAATAGGAAGAGAGCAGCTGAAGACATTTCCACATTGATCTCTTTTCATTTATTAATTTTTTTCCTTTGAGTCTTAAAAAAAAAGGTCCTGCTCACTAAAGTTAAGTTCTTATTTTGTTAGGCAACCTACTCTTACCTCACCTCTCTAGGTATCTAACTCAACAATCAGTCTAGCATTTTCAGTTTTTTCTGTCCACTGTTCTCTCCCCTTCATCTCCAATCTCTTCTGACTCACTGGCAAAAAAAAAAAAAATCCAAAAACTCCTTTTCTTGCTACTAGTATCCCTTCTGACTAGCACTCAACCTCTTCTGATAAACTTTGCAAGTAACTAATTCCTACCCACCATCCCAAATCCCAGCTCCTATTATTGTGCCTCCAAGGGGTCACAATGGCCTTCTGAAGACTGTCATCACATCAGACTATATACTTCAGCCATCTGAAGCCTGTCATCACATCAGACTATATACTGATTCCTGTAGTCACCAGGATCAAGTCTCCTGTGCTTTCCTAGACAATGGCTTCTCCCCCAAACTCTAGTTTCAACACCCTATTACTTCTACTCCTCCCTCTACAACCCACACATTTATAAGCTGCATCCAGCCTTGACACAGACAACCTCTAAGTCCACAACACCAGGCCTGATTCCCACCTATGCTCATGTCTTGAATCCCACATTTCTCACAAAACAATTCTACCTGATGTCCCTCAATCTCCTCCATTCCCCACATCCAAAGGAAACATTATTATCTGCAAAATAAGTGCCTGTAAAGCAGACCACACCAGTCTGGACACAGCCCTCTAGGTTTTCAACCCAAATACTTCAGTCTCTTTGCAGGTTTAACTTTCTTTTCTCCTTATAGCTAGGTTTTTTCCTCCAATATATCCCCACATTTCTGCCTTTGAAACTGCCTCTCATAATTGTCCCTGACTTCCCATCCTTTCCCATCACCAATCGTGACCAAGCCCTTGCCTCTCAGCATCTTTTTTTATCGCTTTGGATTTTTTCTCTCTCTTCCCCACTTCATCAATCCTATTGTACCCAGATTAACTTTTCTTCAGAATGTGCCCTACTCAAGAACCAAACATGACTCCCTACTGACCAAGGATCAAATCCAAACACCTTTCTTGGGCTTCCAAAACTCCCACTATGTGGGTCTTCCCTACTTACCCAATGCTGTTTCTGCTTTTGCCCACATTGCTTCCATCCTCTCTTCAAGGAGGACCCACCTCTAGTTCTACAACTGTTTATCTTATAGCACCACAATGTTTAACAATTAATCCCTAATTAATAGTAATTGTCAATTTCCTTTCAAAATTTCTTTGGGGACAGAGACCTCCTGAATAGTTCTTTTATATTCCACAGCACCCTGAACAGCAGAAGGCTCCTAGTAGGAATTAAAAGGTGGTGTTAGTTTTCTACTTCCATTACTTCATATTCCCAGTTTCAAGTTCCCATATTTCAAGTCTTCTACCTCACCACCATATCAATAAAAAATTTTTTTTAATAGCAACTAGGTTTCACTATGTTGCCCGGGGTAGTCCCGAACCCACGGACTCAAGTGATCCCTAGCCTCAGCCCTCTAGGTAACTGGGATTATAGGCACATGCTACCACACCCAGCCAATTTTTTGAGACTAGGTTTCACTATGTTGCCCAGGGTAATCTCAAACTTGCGACTCAAGTGATTCCTAGCCTCCGCCTCCCAAGTAGCTGAGATTACAGGCATGTGCCACTGTGCCTGGCTCAATAAAACTATTACAATAAACTTTTTCAGACTTAAAACAGAAAATTCTCAGGAAGACACTAAGAAATCCACCAATGTATAAGACTAATGGGCTGGGGTGTGTGTGTGTGTATGTGTGTGTGTGTGTGTGTGTGTGTGTGTGTGTGTGTTTATGCAGGGAACTGAGATTTAGGAAATCTAGCTTAATCAGTTATTCAAGAGATCTAAAATACCAAAGTAATCAGAAGAGGACAAGTAAAGATCCAAAATGACAAATTATTTGGAAAATGCCTAATTAGAGCCAGGAGTTTGACAAAGCAGTTGCCAGTCTGATCTTTGTGCATGCAAAATACCCCAGCAGAAATAAGGGAAGAAGGGGGTAGCTTTTCTTTCTAGGAACTTTGAAATTTTGTTTGAAGCTTTCTCAGTTGTTCATTTAAATAGATTCATAATCTATCCAGTCTACAACCAGGTATAGTGCTATGTTTTTCACAGAGATGAGGAATCAGAAGGAAGGAGGTTTAGAAATATGGCCTTTTCCAGATTTAATAATCTCTAGTAAAGAACCCAGGTTGGAGAGTAAGCAAAGGAGTAAGATCAGAAATCAGAGGACTGCACACGGTGGATGGCGATTCTAGACCCAGCCTCAGGAGCCAGCATGCTCCTGCAACTTGTTATAAGTCATCAGTCACTTCTAGCTTGTGCATTACAGATTTCACCTTACTGATACAAAATGCACACTAGACCTAAACTCAGAACTGCCTATGGAGAAAGGAGAATATCCCCAACTGTAGTCCCACAGGAGACAAACTCCAGTCTGCTATATACTCTGTGATTTGAGCCAGGGCTAGACAATGTAAGCCACACGTTGTGTTTTGAAAGGCCCTGGGAAAAGTAACACATCAGACCATTATAGGCCATTAACACCATTAACACTGTGTGAATTCATTTGTCAGAAATTAGCAAGCCTCCAGAAACTGAGCTCTGCTCCAAGGGTCTGGGACAGGCATAGCATTTGAATGCTAAGGAGAAGGAAGATTGTTTGGCAAAAGATAAAGGTGACATGGAGAAAGGGCAGGTAGGATGTCTCTCACCGTTCAAGATTTTCCCTAGAACTAAGAAAAAGCAGACTTTTTTCCCACCCAAGCAAGACTGGGAAAGTGAGCTAGGGGTGACCGCCTGGTGAGTGTTTCCTGTATCAAACCCCTGAATCTTTCCCGTAGGTACCAGGTTATAAATTCAGGTCAGCACCTACTCAGAAGCCATACTTTTGGGGTCATCGTGTGTGTGTGTGTGTGTGTACGTGTGTCTGTGTCTGTGAAAAAGAAACACAGAGATAGAGAGACAGAAACACAAGCTGTACATATAGAATTCACATCTGGGGAAAAGGAAGAAGGGAGGGTGTAAGGCTGAGCCCCAGGAAGCAGGAAAGGATAATAGGGCTCTCCTTGCTTTCTCCAGGTCTGGCATCAGTTCCTGCCCTCCAATTTTTTTTCCTCTTCAGACCAGCAAGAGAATGAACATATGGGCCAATCAAGTCTTGAGTTCTGAAGTCACAAGTCTCTCTGACAAAGCATCCCACCCCCTTCCATGGAGATGACCTCCAGGGCAAGGCAATGAGGTTAGGAAACAGATGGATGCAGAGAGCCTTCAGAGTCAACCTGATCCCTGACCCCACCAGTTCATGTGCTCTAATCCACCTCAGCAAAAGAGAGGACAGATGTGCAGGACTCCCCCCTCCCCAAGTTATTGGACTCCTTGGGACAAAGATTCCAGACAAAATGGTTCCAGACACAGGAGATGGAGAGCTCTACCTATGGAGCTGGCGGAGGCCACAGGTAAAGGGGAGATGTAGAACCACTAGCCATCAGAGTAGCAGGGCTACAGGTGGTGGAAGATGAGGGCGTCCGTTCTGGGGAAGAAACAAGGCAGCCAGGGAGCAGAGGGAGCTATGGACCTGGGGGATGGGAGGTAGCAGGGGCTGCAAACAGTTGAAAAGACACATCTCAGGGCTCCACATACCACAGAAAAGCAAAGATTTAGTGGGTGTAAATGAGGGGGACGCTAACACTTCCAGGAATGAGTGATTCTTAAAAAAGCTCATCAGTTCCCAGAACTGCAGAATTGGAGCACAACGAGCCGGTCCGAGGCACCCAAACGCCCGCGGAGCCGAGTCTGCCTCCTAAGTCTGAAGCGCTCGTTGGCTCCCTGCACACGCTAGGCACGACCGTCCTGGGTCCGCCCCGCTGCCGACTGTCAGTCTGCAGCCTGCGTGATTCCGGGTCCCCACTGCCCTTCTTCGCACGCCCGGGCCCCCGACTCCCGGCCAAGGGAAGGGGGTGCCAGCCCCGAGCGGCCGGAGCCCGACTGACAGGCGCTGGGGGAAGGAGGGAGTCGAGGGAGGGGCCGGGGACGCCGGTAGCCAGAGCCGCGCGCTGCAAAGTGATCCAACCTCGCCCCATCCCCGCGCTCCGGGAGCAGGCGGTCCGAGGGGACCGCCTCCCGCCTCCCCAGCCCAGACTCCCGCAACTCGGGTGAACACCGAGGGGCGCTGGGCTCCCAGCCCCCACGCCTCCCCAAAACGCAGCGAGCAGTGCCATCACAAGAATCTCGGCAACTCCAGCCCCGACGACCAGGGAGATTCTCCCCCAAGAAGCACGCCCCAGCAACAGTCCTCCTTCCCCAAACTTGTCGGAGACACCGGTCCCCGGCAGCGGCCCTCCGCCTTCTCCCCGCGCCCTGCCCGGCTTACCTGTCCGGAAAAAGGCGTCCACGTCCGAGTCGGCGGCTCCACCTTCCTCCGCTGCCCCCTCCGGGGGGTTCATGACTGGGGGAGGGCGTCCGCGGGGCCGGCCAAGCCTGGGGCCGAGGGCTGCTCGGCGCCCGGTGGGCGGAGGGCGCGGGGCGCAGCGACTGCGGCCGCAGACCCAGCGGACTCTGGGCTTCGAGGGCGGGCGGCTGGAGCAGGGACGCCAAGCCTCCCTCAGGCGGAGGCGCGCGGAGGGCTGGGGGCGGCTACCACCGGCTCCCCCATGGTACCCCTTCCCCGGGGGCGCTGGCCGCCTGCTGTCTGGCCGGGCCGGGGCCCGGGGCCGGGGTCCGGGCTGCCTGGGCGCCCTCTCTCCCCCAGCAGCGGCAGCTGGCTCTTCTCCTCGCCCGTCTGCCTGTCTCTATTGTTCAGCCCTGCTCGGCTCTCCTCTTTATTTTTCCTCCTCCCTCCCGCCCTCCCTGTCTCTCTACCTCCTCCCTCCCTCGCTCGCTCTCGCTCGCCGCCTCCCC
>PVHY01029183.1:0-14525 GCA_004024945.1 Uropsilus gracilis | reverse complement strand
GGTCCGGGCATCCCGAGGATGAGGGGCGTCGGGCCGCGGGGAGCAGGCCTGGGAGGCTGACTCAGGCCCCCCTAAACCTGACAACCCGGGCGGTGCTGCCCAGGGGCCTCCCGCTGCGCGGGAGGGGGCCGGGGGAGGGACGACACTGCCCCGCCCTGTGCCCTGGGGCTGTCTGCGGGGCGGGCAGGTGGCACAGGTGGGCGTGCGGGGAGACCGGGCCCCCCCCAAGGCAGACCAGGAGGGGGCGAGTACCCGTCGCCCTGGCCTCCAGCGCAGCCCAGAACAGGGACTCCAGGGGCACTGGGCTTCGGGCCCAACTGCTGCGCCCGGGCTGTGGGGCAGCGGACCTGGGGACAAGCGGCCAGGGGACGAGGCTGCCCCTCGGATCAGTGTGGGGTGCCCGGTGTCCTGCGGCAGCCCTCTGAGAGGTGTCAGGGGCCAGCGGTCCTGGTGCTAGGGCAGGGGGCAGAGGGCAGGCTACCCTGCCTGCCCGGGGGAGCCCGGGGATGGGGGGACCAGGTGAGCGGGACAGGGAGGCCGCAGGGCCTGGGTGAGGGCGTGTGCTGGCCCCGTTCCTGCGACAAGGACATGAAGATGATCTCGAGTGGGCTCTGGCCCCCCAGGCCCCCGGGCCATGGGGAGCAGCCAGGGGACCCGGCGGCCCCGTGTGGACCCGGGCCGCACCCCACGGGGGAGCTGTGGCCCACAGGGGCATGCCTCCGGCCGGTGGGGGCTCGGGGCTGCGCTCTCGGGTCGCAGGGGCAGGCAGGCGCCCTTGGACGGGCCCCGAGGCCTTAGGGCGGGAGACGCTGCCGGACAGGAAGGGCTGAGTGACCGCTGCTTCTGAGAGCTGCGCCCGGGCCTCCCGGCTGGGGGGACCCCACCCACCCCGGGGCTGGCCCCCGCTGTCCTTCGTGCCTCCCCGGGGGGGAGGCTTGAGGGGTGGGGGAAGCGACGGGGACGGAGCCAGCGCTGCTCCCAAACTCCCTCTTCCCACAGTGGGCTGGGCCAGGCCGGGCGCTCACCTGACCAGCCCTGGGCCTGTGTCTCCGCAGGCTGAGCCAGGGCTCCGCCCAGCCCCTCCTGTGGGCGGGGTATCCAGGGACACCCTAGGAGGCCCTCCTCCCTCCTCCAGGAAGTCCTCCTAGGCTGCAAGGGCACCCCTCCAGCTGCCTCCCACCGACTAGCACTGCGGGTCCCCGGGTCCCGGGGCCTGCTCGGGTAGCCTGACGCCACCTGACCGAGCCTGGCATCGCCCACCGGCTGGTGCCCATGGCTCAGGCTGGCCTGTCGCTTCCCTCGCAGCCGCACCGGGAAAAGTGGACGGAGGCCGATGCCCAGCGCGGGCGCCCATGGCCAGGCTGTGGGTGGTCGCTCCTGCCCGGCACGAGGGCCTGGCATGAGGGCCGCGCTGCGTACACCGAGGCTTGGAAACGGAGCCCCCGTCGCGCGGCTCTCGATGCGTGCATCTCGGGGAGGCCCGGCCATGATGAGGACGGCCTTGTCAGCCATCTTTCGGGAGGCTGGGAAGGGAGGAGGGTCGACAGGGCCTTCTGCAGCGTGGCTGACAAGCCTGTTCCCCAAGCGCCGGCAAGGGGAAGTCGTCTCGGAACAGAGACAGGACCGGCCACGTGATGGGGGATCTGGGGACGGCACCCCGGGGGGGGGGGAGGGTGTGCGTGGGGGCCCCGGCCTTGGCCCGGCCCGATGCCCGTGGACCCAGGGCTCCAGCAAGCACGAGGGGAGCGTGCAGCTGAGGGGGCTGAAGTCCAGCAAGTGGCACCGAGAGGGAGCCTGCGTCCTGGTCGGTTCAGGGGCTCTGCGGCGCGGCTGTGAGCGGGGCTGGAGGGGAGAACGGGCTTGGCTGGCTCCTGAATCTCGCAGTTTCTGTGCACCAGGCACCGAGGGCTGGGCCAGCAGACATCCCGCCTGCCCGCCCGCCCGTTTGGAAGGCTGGGGCACCGGAGGAAGAAGGCCTGTGGCCGCACATGCGCTGCTGAGATGGTTCAAGACCCTGGACGGTGGGGGGCCAGGGGGGTCATCGTGTCAGAGGACTGGGGACTCGGACAACGTTGGGGTGAGCGGGGTTTCCGCGGCCTTTGAGGCGGGTGCCTGGGAAGCCACCTTTCGCTCCGAGTCCGTCCCGGCTCTGACAGACTCTGGGAGTGAGCGCGGGCGGCTGCAGGCTTTCAACTGCACTGCGCGCTCTCTGCGGCCTGGCGCGCGGGCGAGGCGGGAACCTGGGGCGAGGCGGGCGGCTCGCAACATGGCGGCCGGCTCGCGGGAGCCTAGTCCGCGTCAGCGTCTAAGGCCTGACGGTCCGGCACGGCGGGCAAGCGATTCGAGCGCAGGTAGAAAGTCTGCCCGCCTTCCCAACAGCAACAGAAATGGCCGACCAGTGCTTTCACCGGGCCGCCCGGACAGCCCCAAGGCCAGAGCAGGTGGAGTGGACGGTGACTCATCCCCCGGCCACCAAGGAGGGACCCGGGGAAGCGGGCTGGCCCCAGGCGCCCCGCATGGGGAGGGGCTGGGTGTCGGAAGCGGGAAGGCAGGACACAGGAGGGTGCTGGGCCCTGGGTGGACGGCCCCTGAGCGCCCTCTGCAGGCTGTCCCGGGCAGGGCGAGGCGTGCGCCTGTACTGGTGTCCAGCTCTCGCCCACATGGGGCAGCGGCCACTGCGGCCATGCGCTGCCTCAGCCAGCCTGGGGTCTGGGGAGGTGCACGTGTGCCCTCACCACCGGTGGCAGTGAAGTGCTCTTGGTTTGGATGCCCGGGGGGGGGGGGGAAGGACTCCCTCAGGCTGGAGGAGAAGGGAGAGGCCTGCTGTCCAGGTTGTCGGCTGTGGCTACTTGTGGGGCTCAGGACATGGTGCCCGAGAGCCCGAGCAGCACCATGGCAGGCTAGGCCGTGGGGAGCCGACGACCACACCTGGCCAACTGCTCCACTTGCAGCAGGGGGCCGCTCCCCTCCTGGCCCTCCCCGCCCAGGGCTGACCACCATCTTGGCCCCAGAGTCCGGCCCAGCCCCCCCCCCACCAGCCCTGTCCTCTCCGGAAGCCCAAGGGCCGGGTCACTGCAGAGCCCGCAGGGGGCCCCTGGGGCAGCAGCCAGGCGGACTCCTCGGGAGTGTCCACGCTCCACGTCCCTGGCCTGCCCCGAGCGGGAGCCTTGAGGGCCAGGCCCAGTCTCTCTCCGCATGTGCAGGCCCGGGGAACCGCAGGGGTGACTGCGCCCACGTTTCAGACGCAGAAGCCAAGGTCCAGGAGGGGTGACTAGCTCAACACCCCAATCTCCCAAGGCGCCCAGGAGAGGCCGCCGCCCGGTGGGTATGCCGCAGCCTGCCGCTCCCGGGGGGGGGGGGGGCGTCCTGTGGGGCCAGTGAACTAACTTCTGGCCCTGGCCCCGCCGAGTCAGCCAGGCTGGAGCGGCAGCACCAGGGCCGCAGGTGGGGATCTGCCCACAGCACCCGGACCCCCCCACCCTCACCCCAGGCTGCACGCTGCCCTGTGTCTGGGGCCCCCACACACAACCTTGCTGAGCCCAAGGGCCAGGACAGAGCAGTCCAGCCTCCGGGCCGCGGTGAGGGTGGGGAGTCCCTGTGGGGGAGGCTGAGGCTCAAGAGATCTCTGCATGCCCTGGAGGCCCAGCGCCACCTGCTGGCCACAACGGGGAGGTGTCCCTGTGCCCCACCTCCCACCCCCAGCCCTGCCAGGAGGCTTGGGGTCCCGGTGGCAGGGGGTCGCTGCCTGCCCACCCTGGAGCAGCTGCCTGGCCAGCACTGGCCAAGAGCAGGCTCGCGGACGGCCCTTCTGAGGCTGGACAGCACAGCCCCACAACCGGGCAGGCCCTGGGAGATGGGGCCCACGCCGCCGCCCACAACGCCGCCCAGCCAGGCCGCAGGCCGCAGGAGTCTCGCAACTTTAATAGAATATTCTAACTATTCTGTACAAATGGAAAACACGCCTCAGGGACAGACGCAGCTGGGCGCCAGGCGGTGTGGGCGCCCGCAGGCCCGCAGGCGACGCGGCGGTGGCCCCCGTGCCCCGCAGGCGCCCGCCCTGCCCCGCCCCCTTCCCTCCAGCCCGCTGAGCCCTCTGCCCTGGGAATAAATAAATAGGGGCGGAGCTCAGCGCCCGCATGGCCCCTGCATGGCCCCCGCGCGCGGCCCCGCCCCCACCAGAGAGTCAAACCCAAGAAAACACGCTACAGAACAGGCCTGCCCCGCCCGCCCAGCCGCGGCCCAGAAGCAAAGCGGGGCGCCCGTGGCCGGAGCCTGCAGGGCGTTGGGGGCGCACGGGCTCCCCCGGGCCGGCAGGGCGCCGGCAGCGTGGGCAGCGGGCATGGGTGAGGCGCGGCGACGGCGACCATGCACGGAGACGAGGCCGGTGGCGTCCTCACTGCTGCTTGCACTCGGACGGCTGGCTGGGCTCCTTCTGCGGGGAGAGGGCAGGGCTCAGGGCCAGCACCGCCCCCAGGGCTGGGCACGGGGCAGCCCTTCCTGTGGGGACGCACGGGGGACACTCCAGCAGGCCGGTCACTGCATGGCTGGGGGACCAGCCGCCCCTCCCCAGCCTGACCCCGCGGCCCTGTTTGGAGGGCTGCTCCGCACCCGGAGCTGGGCGTGGCCGCAGGCTCATGGGGGTATCACGCCCTCTCCTCAGTCATCTCCCGTCGGCTCACTGGGGGGGAGACCTGGGGAGCCTGGCCCAATGCGGCGGCCACGGCACCCTCAGGTCTCTGAGAAGCCGGCCGGCTGGCCGGCCGGACATCTGGGTGGAGAGGGCGTGGACAAGCAGGGCCCAGGTCTGGCCGGGGGTGGACGGGAGCCCGTTCTGGGGCAGGCCCGCAGTCCGGAGCGGCTGCGCGAAGCCCCGCCCACGCCAGACCCCGCAGACGTCCTCCCACAGGGTGAGCAGCAACCAGCGGCGGGTGGAGGGCGCGCTCCGAGGAGGCTGCCCGAGCTGGGTGGGTCTCGCCGGGGACTCGGGGCCGACCGGCTGCCAAGCACGTGCCTGGCCGGCCTCCCTGGAGACACGTCCAGCGAGAGCAAGGGGCCGGCGCCAGGACGGCAAAGGGAGAGCAGAGCGGAGCTCGCCCCGACGGCCGCCCGAACCGAGTGCTCTTGGCCGAGGTGGGCAGCCAGGCCGGTCTCGTGGGCTTCGGAGCCCCGGGACCGTGCACCGGCACCCTACCCTGGCACGGGGCATAGTTGCCGCCGCCTGCTGACCAGGGGGCTACTCGGGCAGGGCCCAGGAGGGGGCCCACCCCCCTGCTGCCGGCTGACCATGACCACCTGCCCCACCCGCAAAGGGCTCAGCCCCCGAGGAGGCCAGGGGCCGCGTGCTCCGAGAAAGCCGGGGTGCCACGCGCTGAGCTCGGAGCGACGGCTGCTGCGGCCGGGCCCCACACTGCCCTGGGGCTGCGCGGTGGACGCGGGGCAGGGGAGGCCGGGGGGCGCCAGGGCGGCCCAGGTAGAGTACGTGTCCAGGGCAGCTGAGAGCGTGGACACAGGAGGCGCAGCCCGGGCCTGCTCCACGGGGCGCGAGGCGAGGACCCGCCGCTGAGCCCGTGGCCCCGCCGCTGAGCCCGTGGCCCTCCAGGAGAGCGCCCGACACCCTGCCAGCCCTCGGCCCCTCTGACCCGAGCCAGGCGCGCCAGGGGCAGCATGCGCTCCAGGAGGAGGGGCGCGGGGCCACACCAGCACGGACCGACCTTGGGTTGAGCGTCCGTGTCATCCTCGTCGTCCCCCTCCTCGTCGCCTTCCAGCTCCTGCGGGCGTGGGGGGGGGGGGGTCAGGGGGCAGCGGCCGAGCAGGGCGGCCCTAGCCGGGGACGCTCAGCCACACGCCACGCCCGCTGCGGGAGGGCCCACCCGCCCAGGACCTTGGGGCCGCGTCCCCGGACACGCAGCTGCGCCCCGGCCACCCCGACGGCCCCGCTGCGTCTGCTCGGGCCCGCCTTCCCACGTGGTGCAGCGAGCACCCGCCATGGGGGTCCCAGGAGCTCCCGCCCGGCCCGGGCCTCACCTCCTCTTCTCCTTCCTCGCCTTCCTCGAACTGTAAGGAGAGCGGACGCGCGTCAGGGGGCCCCGAGCCCTGGCCCACCTGCCACGCATGGCGCGGGCAGCCGGGCCTCACGCCGTTTCCTAGGCTGCCGGGTGTGGACGCCCGTGGGCAGCAGGGACGAGAGGGCAGGGGGCGGCAGGGGCCTGGCCGGCGTCACGGGACAATGAGGCCGGCAGCAGCGCCTGTGCCTTCGGGTTGACCGGATGCAGCTGGGCCAGTGCTGGCAGCAGCCCAAAGCTCAGGCCACTCCTCGCCCAGGGCAGCCGGCCCGGCCACTACGCCCGTGACCAGGGCGCCACATGGCCGCTCGCCGCCAAGAGCGCGTCCGGCAGCTCCCGCTGCGCAGCTGCCGCCAGAGGACACCGTGGGGGTGTGAGACCCCCGAGCCTTGGGGCGGGCCCACAGCCCTCCCGGCACCAAGAGGCCACCCAGTGCCCCGCACAGGAGCGCCCGCAGGCCCCTCAGAGCAAGGACCTCGGAGGCCGCTCTGCCCGCCCAGCCGACGTGCGCCAGAGTGAGCCTGGCTGGGACACGCCCCTCACGGGCCGCGCAGGAGCAGGTCCCGGGGCAGAGGGGCTTTCTGGGAAGCGGCTTACCCCGCCCGCCCGCGCCCCCCCACCCCGCAGGCCACCTACGTTGTCGTCGTCCTCGATGGCCTCGCCGGTGAAGTAGAGCACCGCCCGCGGGACGATCCGCTCCCGGAAGAAGTGGCCGATCTCGAAGTCGGAGGCCAGCGTGAACTCGGAGTCCTCGTCCTGACGGAGGGACCCGCTGTCAGCTCCCGCGGGCACGCGGGCACCCCCTCCAACCCCTGCCCGGGCCCCGTCCCCGGAAGGAGGAAGCGTGGCACAGACCGTGACACGGACGCGGGCTTACCAGAGACTCCCCCTCTCCAGACGCTGGAAGGGAAAGAACACGCCAAGGTCACCCAGACACCCCAAACCGCAGGAGCTGCTGGGCACCACCCCCGGCTCCCTGGCAGCACCCGCACCCCCACCCCCGCATGCATGCCCACCCGAGGGTCCAGAGAGCCACGCTGAGGCTCAGCCCACAGGCCGGGCCAGAGCACCGGAGCAGCCGGCGCGTGCACACCGGGGCCACCCTCCCCAGGGTCACGGACGCCGACCACCCGGCCCCGAGGGTGCTCAAGCCTGCTCTGGGCAGGCCCCACGGCAGCCCCAGGACCCGTGCACACCCGGCGGGGCTGCCCCGGCAGCGACCCAAGCACCTGCCCCTGGCTGCGCTCCCCCCACGCCAACACACGGCAGACACGAGCCTGGACGTCGCCGCCCCGGGGTGGGGCGTGGGGAGGGAGGTGGCTCAAGCCCCAGCAGGGAGATCCCTGGAGCTCCTCCTGCCAGCGGGTCTGGGGACCAGGGACCGTACGGAGACTTCCAGGCAGCGCCGGGCACCCCGGGGCAGGGGCGGCTCCAGAGCCCGGGAGCGCCAGCAGCCGCAGCCCACGCCCTCCAGAGAGCGCCCTCTGGCGGGGGCAGCACAGGGCGCCAGGGGAGGGTGTGGGGCGTGCAGGGCGGTGCAGGCGGGCGAGGGGTGCTGAGGAGAGTCGCGGGCCACGCACCTTTGAGCGGGCTGAAGAAGTTGAAGAAGGAGTCGCTGGGCACCTGCTTGGTGATGGTCCTGACCGTGCCGCGGCCCTTGTGCTTCTGCTTCTTCTTGATGGTCTTGACCGTGACGTTCTTGCCCTTCTTCCAGTCGATGGTGCAGCTGCGGGCGGGCGGCACGCGTCAGCAGAGCAGCCCCACCCCGCCCTGGGGCAGGAGGCTGGCCGGCCACCCGGGGCTGTGCCCAGCGCCTCCTGCAGCACGTCACCCCAGTCTCGCAAGGGGCCCGCTCCCAAGGACCAGCGGCTGGGCACAGGCCTGGAGCACGGCCACCAGCTGGCCACCCCCCGCCTGCAGGCTCCGGCGCCCGGGTTCTTGAGGCGTGTGCGGGCTCGGGCGGCGGGAAACAGGCACCGCCGCCAAACACACGGTGTCCAGGCGGGGCCCCTCCGGCCACCCCTCTGGCCCCCACACCAGCTGTGCAAGAGCTCGCCCGAGGCCAGGCGCCCCCACCTCGGCTGTCCCGGGAAAGGGCCAGCCCAAGAGCAGCGCGACCTCCAGCCGCGGACAGAACCGTTTCTCGCACGGACTCAAGCCGGCGGAGGGAGGTTCCAAGACGGGGCTCCCGCAGGCTGCGGGCCCGGGCGGCTCTCCATCTCCAGCAGGGCCCCCGCAGCGTCGTCTCCAGCGGCCAGAGAAGCCGGCCCCAGGCGTGTGGGGCGAGGGCGGGCCCACAAGCCCCCCGGCAGGCTCACCCGTCGCAGTCAACGATCTCGGGGCCCTCGAAGGAGAAGGGGTCTGCCTGGTCGGGCTCCGACTTCATCCGGTAGGTCTTGGTCAGCACGGCGTTGGTGAAGTAGTCGTTGGGCGCGAAGTGGAACTCCAGCACGAAGGACTGCGGGGAGGGCGCCGGGAGGGAGGCCCGTGAGCCGCAGCGCAGCCCCGCCGCTCGGGGCAGGAAGGGCGCCCACCGCCAGGGACCGCGCGCAGGTGTGCGCACAGACTCGAGGGGGGATGGGAGGAGCCCGGCGCTCCCCTGCAGATCACAGCTCCCCCCGCTGCCCCCAGCGAGCCCTTTGGGGGGACACGTGGGCCCACAGCGGCAGCCCGCAACGCCTGGCCCAGCACGTCCAGTCCCGCCCCGCTGCCGGCGGCCGCCGTGCACAAGGAAACTGCTGGAGCCTCGGCTTCCGGTCCGCCCTCCGTGAGACGGAGTCGCCGGGCGCGGGCGGCCTGGGGTGCAGGGCCTGGCCGACAGCGGCGGTGCCATCTCCTCACGCGCGCAAGTGTCGCTGGGAAAAAGGCACCGCGGACCCAGCCTTGGGCCAAGGGGGGACAGGCGGTCACAGGCAGAGGGAGCGGTGGGCAAAGGGGCCCCGAGGCGCGGGTGTGACGAGGGCGGCAGGGGGCTGGCCCTGGGCTCGGCAGGAAGGCGCGGCCATGCAGGCCAGCCGGCCTGGCGAGTCCAGCGCTCAGGGAGCTCCGGGGGGGGAGGGGGGGGCAGCCCGGGGAGCACGCCGAGCCTCTTCCCTGCCCAACCCCAGACCAGGTGGGGCTGCGCCCCGGGCAGGCAGGGCACGGCGCCCACCTGTCAGCCAGGAACACAGCCGCGTCCTGGCAGCCCCGCAGCCCCGCCACGGCCGCCTCCATGCAGGCGCGCGGAGGGCTGGCGTCACGGCGGGCCGTGCCAGGGCCTCCCTGCGCTGACCCCGTCATCACGGCTAAGGGCGGGACAACCGCCAGAAAGTGCAGCACAGGCGAGACATGCGCGTGGGCCGTACTCAGCACTCGCCCCGTGTGCGAGGGACAGGCACCGGGGAGCTGACCACCCCATGGCTGGCAGCATGACCAGCATAACCATGGCCACGCTGACCACCCCATGGCTGGCAGCAGGGCCCGCCGTGAGCCCAGGAAAGGGCAGCTGCGGTCCTGGGTGGGACGGGCAGCCCTGAGTGCGGAGGCCACGGTTCCTCACGGCTGCCAGCCTTGGACGCCGCGCTGGTCAGAGGAGGACAGAGGCTGCAAGGGCAGCCTGGCGACTGAGCACGAGCCCGCGGCGCCGTGCGCGTGCTGAGTGTGTGTGTGTGTGTGTTGGGGGGGGGAGCACACGCACGGCCGGCCCGCACATGGGGCCCCGAGGGACAGCAGAGAATCGCTGACTCGCGCCTGCGGGGGTCGCAGCCGAGACAGCGCGTGACACCCACAAGCAGTCTTCAGAGGCCGGGGCCCCAGAGGATCGCAGGCGGCACGGTGAGGCCCGGGCAGCGCTGGGGGGAGGGCGCTGCGCCCATGGGCTGGTGCAACCAGCCACGCCCACACCCCCCCACGGGGAGGAGACGCGGAAGTGGGGGGACAGACACAGGAGCAACCCCAGCTCCTGCTGGGCTCTGCTCGGGGGCAGAGGCCCTCCCGGAAGCTGTCTCCGGAACCCTAGACCGAGAGCCACGCACAGGTCAGCCAGTCACGGGCCTCGGGGTTACTGTGGCACCGGAATGGAACCTGCTGGCCACAGCCAGGCGAGCGGGTCACGAACAGTGCTGGCCGGGCCCCAGGGCACAGCCCAGCTGCGCCCAGGGACGCTGCGGGAGGCCGCTCCACCCCGCCCCACCCCCCGCCCCGCCCCACCCCCCACCCCGGGCCGCCGTGCGGCACAGGCGCCCGGCACTCACCATGGGCTGTCCGGGCTCCGAAAACCGGACTTTAATGTCCTGCAGATGCTTCAGGATGGGCTCGTCGTACTCCTGCACGCACAGGGGTGGGCCACGTGAGCGCGCCCAGCACCTCCTGGCCCTCCGTGCCCCCCAGCCGTCCACAGCGACCTCCCAGCGGGGACACGATGAGGACGGGGAGGGGGGGGAGAATGAAGGGAGATGGCCCTGAAGCCACGTCCCCAGGACCAGGGACAGAGAGAGACCAGCAGCCCCTCCCCCGCGCCAGCACTTGGGGGCCACCGAGGCGACAGCCCGGGAGGCCCAAGAAGCGGCCGGGCAGTGCCAAGAGCAGGCTCGGGGCCCACGGGCAAGGCTGCCGCGCCTAAGGGGGCGCTCACACCAGCCCGTTGGCCCTTCCGCCTGGGAGGGAGCGGCCTGCAGGGCGGGACACGGCGGCCGGGTTGACGGGGCCTGACAGGAAGGCGCCCCCTGCGGACCCCCAAGCGATGAAGACAGCGCACGGCAGTCTCCTGCGCTCTGCACAGGCTCCCCCATGCCGCAGCCCCACCCGGCGGGGCCCTCCCACACTCTCCAAGGGCACTGGCGAGACGCTGCCAGGGTGGGTCACACGGCCACGCGGGCGCAGATGGCGAGCCGGGGCTCAGAGTCCGCCCCTGGGGCGGCGGCAGGGGCGCCCACCTGCACCAGCTCGCTGAGCATGTCCACGTTCCTGAAGACGGTGAACCAGAACTCCGGGATGCCCTTGGGGTCGGGCTCCTCGGCCGCGGCCTCCTCCTTCTCCGTGACGACGACCTTGTTCTTCACGTCACCCTGGCAGGCGGCACGGAAGGGCACGCTGCTCTCAGAGCCACCAGTGTGGCGCGACGCAGGGGCCCTGGGCAAAACCCTGCTCGTCTCGGGCACCAGCCCCAGGGGCCTCTAGCCCCGCGGCCGCGCACTCACCGCCAGCCTCTCCTCCTCCTCGCTCTCGCTATGCCACTCGGCCTCCGCGTCCGTCGGCTCCACGTCGCCCATGATGAACTCCCGCCTCTGGGGGACACGGGTGGTCAGGGGATGGGGAGCCGGGGCCCGGAAACGGTCCTGTCTGCCACCGGAGGTGCCCCAGCCCGTCCCGCCCCTGCCCCTGCCCAGGCCGGCCGCCCACCTTGTCGAAGAGCGGCTGGTAGAGGGCCGCGTACTTCCGCTCCAGGTCGTGCACCTCCTCGTAGAACTTGGCCTCAATGTGCGCGCACTTCACCTGCAGCTGCTTCAGCGCGTTGATCCTCCTCTTGACCGCCTTGGGCAAGCTGCGGGGGCGGGGGGGCAGGGCAAGGCCTGAGTGTAGGTAGAGCCCTGCCCAACCCCCCCCCCCCGGCCACACGCTGGGGTCGCGAAGCACGGGTCGGCGCGAATTGGACCCAAGAGCAGGCTCCTGGCCTCCTTACCGGCCGACCACCCCAACACCCCCTGTACCAGCAGGGAGCAGAGCGGACCAGGGCCCCCAGCAAGACACGGGCTCCCAAGATGACTGCTGGAGACCCCCACGAGAGCCAAGCCGAGGCCTCCCAGAGCCGGGCGGGCGTCGCCGGGGCACAGCAGCCCCCGCCTTTGCGGCAGCACACGCTGGGCAGTGCCAACGATGCTAGGAACCTCCCCGAGGCACCAAGAACAGCCCAACGCTCCAGGCAGGGGCCACGCCTCTCTCCTCCCCAAGACGGCACCCGGGACAGGGCGGCCCCACCCCACTCAGGGACAGCAGGATGCAAGGGCCTGCGTGCCCCTGCGGCAGCCGCCCCGGCGTCCCCCCAAGCGCCGATGGGAGACCCAGCCCGGGCGGGGGGCCAGGCCGGGCCAGTGCAGCGGCGGACAGCCCAGAACAGGCCCGAGCCTGCGGCAGCGCCTCCCTTGGAACCACAGCTGTGGGCCGAGCCCGAGACAGTCTCTGCTCCAGGCCGCCACATGGCGCTGCTGCCACCTGCAGCCCCCGCTCGCGAGCAAGCCCCTCTCTGGGGCGGCAGGTCCCCCCCGCTCGTGAGCAAGCCCCTCTCTGGGGCGGCAGGTCCCTGGAGTCGCAGGGAAGCCCGGAAGAGGGGGCAGGACACGCCTGCCAGTCCCTCCCACCACCTGGTTCAGCAGGCTGCACAGGGGGGCAGCGCCCTCCCCGGGGCCTGCCCGCTGACCAGTGCTAGTCCAGCCAGCCCCTGACCATGGGGGCAGGGTCCCTGGGTCGCCGCCTCTCTCCTGCACCCCCACGGCGAGAACCGGGGCACCCTTTCCCGCCACCGCCCACGCTCGGAGCCCCCCAGGGAACTTACGTCTCAATGTAGCTCGAGGGCGTATGGGCCGCGTTGTCCAGTCGCTCCTGCAGCGCGGCCAGGACCTGGGGGCTCTGCATGGCCTGGTCCGTGAGCTTCTCTGCGGTCAGGAGCAAGACCAGCCGTGAGGTGCCCTGCGCAGAGCACGCCAACCCGCCCAGCCAGGGACTGAGGACAGAGCGTGTCCCGAAGACGCCGGGCACGTGCGCAAGGAGCACCTGCTTCCTGGAAGGCCAGGACCGCGCAGCGGGAGAACCAGAGCTCCAGGCCCCCCCGCCCAGCACCCACGGCCCGCAGGACAGGCAAAGGACGGCCAGCCCCGGGTCCCTCCAAGCCCCACCACGCGCATCCCGCCGCTGATGGAGACGAGGTCGTCACACCCCAGAGTGAGTCAGCGCCTACAGGTCCAGGCCCAGCAAAGCCACCTGTCCACCCCAGCTCCGCGGGAGCACCGGTCACCCCTCACTCCCACTGCCTGTACCCCGTACCCCCCAACTCGTTGGGCCCAGCAAGCAGGGTAAACACAACCCACAATCGGCTTTGACAGGGTGGGGACTCCCGCCACCGCCAGCCACCGCAGGGCGGGTGACAGAGCCACAACTCCCTGCTGTCCCGCCGCTGGGGCCTCACTGACGTGCTCGGTGACGCTGGGTGCCCACACCCCCAGCAGCCTCGGGGCCCGACCGTGTGGAGAAACGTGGCAGCGGCAGCCCCGGCCCACCACACACCGCCATCACCGCCCGCGAGGCCCCTTGCCAGCAGGGCCCAAGCCGTGGGGCCCAGCCCCGTGACCAGCAGTGCCGCCCTGAGGTCCTGGGGACGCCGCGCGCTCAGCTCCACGAGGGAGGAGGGCCCGGAGTCGCACCCGCAGAGGCAGCCCCTGCAGCCCAGGTGGGCACCAGCTTGCACGCGGCCAGCACCCCTCCCCTGCTGGCCCAGCAGATGCCCGCGGCAGCCTGACGGGCTCTCGTGCAGCAGGGAAACGGTGTGCTAGGTGCACGCAGCCGCAGGGGGTGGGGGGCAGGCCTCTCCCCGTCCCGCTCCCGTGCAGCGGACTGACCTTCGTTGCTCGTGTGTCTGGCGGCTTCCGAGGCGTCCGGGGCAGCGCCATCTGGGGAACTGAGCAGCGCACCGGGGCGTCACCACGGCGGGAAGTCGGCCCGGCCGCAGCCCCGGCCCGCACAGAGCCTGGGTGCTCGGCTGCACCACCGCTGCTCCAACACCTCCTCCCACCGCGAGTCCAGGCAAGTGCCACCCCCCCTCCCCCCCGCCCCCGGTTGGCCGGGCAGCACCACGAAAAGCCGCCCAGTGGCTATCGGGACACAGCGCCTGAGAGGAAACCCCAGGGCCCACGGCTGCGAGCACCCGCCCACCTCCCGACGTGGTCCGGGGACCGGGCCAGCCAGGCTGGCGGGCGGGCTCACGGGAGGCGGAAGGCCCCTCCCTGCCAGCCCAACACCCCGACAGGGGGTAAAAGCAGAGTCCAAAAGCCCGGAGAGCCTCACGCGGGCGGGCGGCCGCCCGCACAGCCAGGCCTGGCTCCGCCCGCGAGAACACGGCTGCGTACCTGTTGTCTGCCATCTGAGCGCCTCAGTCTCCTGCAACACAGAGTCACCACGGTCACGGGACCGCCACCCCCGGGGCAGACGCTCACGGCCCGCCTCTAGGAACCTCTCCCGCCGGCCGCCGCCGGATGCAGGGCAAGCACCGTGGGCTCCCACCCGCCTCACCGCTGGAACACACCGGCAGCGGAGCCACGCTGCGCCCGCACGGCCACCCGGACCCGGCGGTCTCCACCCCAACCGCAAGACGCCCGTGCGCGGCCCGCAATCGCCCCCACCCGGCCCCCCCTTCCGACACGCACCCCCATCGGTGACGCTGGGGAAGCGGTCAAACGGGTGCGGCTGTCACCTTCCGAGGGACCCCAGCCTGCC
>PVHY01029182.1:0-14529 GCA_004024945.1 Uropsilus gracilis | reverse complement strand
AAATAAACTTGCCTCTTACCACGGATCCCCCCACAACCCCCCCATGCACCCCCCAAAAGGAACCACAGTTGTTGAAAGGCGTCAGTAGGCCAGAGCTTGACTTTCAACGCGACCAACGTGACTCCTTTCTGGGGAGCGCAAAGCCTCGCCATGCCCGCCTGCACACCCAGCGGCTCAGCCGCTCTCCTGGAACCACCCGAACATCAGCCTCAGCTTCCCGGGTGTGCCCTTGAGCTCTCCCCTCCTGGAAGCCACCGCGGGCTCGTGAGCGCTTCTCCCAAGCCCTGGGCACTGGCGCGCTGCGGCTACCAGGTGCCACTGACTCCGGCTGGGCCGGGAATGGGGCCCCCACCCTGAGGTCCGCCTCGGCAAGGTCCTGGAGCCATCGCGGGGTGAATCGGATCCTACATTTCCTGACGTGAAACGTGCCGCACGCGCTCTCTGTCTCTGTGTCTCTCTGGATGCTTTAGGAAGCCCGCTGGGGACATCCCTGTGCGCCGAAGGTCACTCTTCTAAGCCAATGTCTGAGCCACCACCGGGTCACCTTTCATGCTGGCACCTTTGAGCCACGGGAACTGTCAGGCGCGCCGTGAAGGTGGAGTCGAGGCCTCGCTCACTGCTTTCCCAGCCAACAGCCCATTTTCGACCCGGCGGGAGGTGCTGAGGGAACCCTCCTTTTCCCCACAGCCTCGTGGTGACAGTGTGGCTGCAGGTCTGCGTCGGCCTGTCTCCGGCTCTCACCTGACTTCTGGGCGGTACCGGAACCGTCTTCACGTCAGCACAACCCACTGGAACCCCACGTTGGCGCCGGTCTTCCCGCCTCTGCAGAGAAAGTGACTTTCCCCGGCGCACAGCTCAGGCTGGCACAGCACCGCCCGCGCCTGGGGAGCGTCCCGTTTGGTCGTCACATCAGCTTCCAAGGCGGCACCGCTGCCCCACGTCACGGGCCGGCCACCGAGAGGTGCGGAAGGGCTGGCTCTCTCCTCTGGAGACGAGGGCACCTCTTCTTGCGGCGCTGGCACGCCGCCCGCTCTGGGGGAAAAGCCCGGGGACGGGCCACGGCGGTGCAGCTGCGGCTAACACCGTCAGAGCCAGGTCGTGCTTTTGCAACCAGAGGTGCTCGTGGAGCTTTTCCCCTCTAGCTCTGCGCGTGCTGAGTGTCTTGGAGCAGGAGGATGCTTGCGCAACCGTCTAGTCCAAACACCCTTCTGAGAGTCGAGCAGAAGAGAATTTCAGAGGCGCCATGATAGGCCTGGATGCACAGGCCCAGGTGAGGGGGGGGGGGTGGCTCCCGCCCTGTCCAGGGCTCCCCCACCCTCCCCCCTGCCCCGGTACATGGCAACCGCCTCTCACCACGCATCAGTGTGCTGGATCACTGAGGCTTCTCCGCTGGCTTCCAGGTCTACCTTGGTGCCAGAGACTTGAAGATGCCTAGCTGGTGGGTGCCAGATTATCTTGGCTTTAATGAGCAAGGAAACTGGAACCAATCAGCAAGCTGGAAGCGGACAAACGGGTCACTGTCCAAATTCGGTTTAACAAGGTGCACTGAGACATCCATGAGAAAAAAAGAAAGAAAAGAGAATTTCCAAAGCCCAGACCCCACAGAAATCCGGCGAGCGAGACCTGAATGGAACATAGGAATCAGGCTGGCAGGGGTGGAACTGTCTCTCCACTTAATCTTTCCACTTAGATTCTGTGTCCTCAAAACAGGAACTCGCTGGCAAGCACCCCAGAGGCCCACCTCCGTGCCAGAGGCCTTGCAGGGCTATTCAGTTACTTGGGTTTTTTGAGTCAAGGTACGGTTCAGTCAGAAACGGCCAGACAGCGAGGAGGGCGAAGAACTGCTCGCGCCCCGTGAGCGGGGAAGACGAGCGCTGGCGAGCTGACGGCACAGCACGGCCATCCGGGTCTCGGCCCAGGTTCTCGATGCAGGGCCGCACGGCGAAAACAAGCTGGGTCTGGGGTCAGCGCTCCGGCGGCCTCCGACAGGAGCCGCCGCGGGGGCCGCCAGGTTCCCAGGTTCCCAGACCCGGAGCTAGTGCCCAGGCGGCGCCGGGAGGAGCAGTGCCGGGAGCGCTGCCTGCCAGGAAGATGTCGGAGACCCGGCCCAGGACGGGCTCCACAGAGAGCTGCCCCAAGGTGGAGCCGTTCTTCAGAACACAAGATCCGGGCTGCAGACACGGGTTTTGGTGAAAGCACGCACGGCGCGCCGGGCTTCTGCTTCAGCAGCCGAAAGCGCAGACTCTCCTGGTTAGGTCAGAGCTGCCTCTGGCGGGTGGCGCTAGGTGTGCGGGAGGCCTCCCCGCATGAGGCACTCTGGGGTCCAGCTCGCAGGAGGGGACGCACGGCCTACAGGCCAAGGGAACAGGAGGCTGAGGCTGAGGTGAAGCGGAGGCCTGCCGTCTGCTCCAGGGCCCAGCCCTCCCAGAGGGGCCTGGCAGACCCCCTGCCGGACAACAGGCCGGAAGCTGAGAGAGACACCCTGAGGCGAGAGGAGCCGTTGAGAGGAACGGCGGCCAGCGGCAGGCAGGCAGGTGGACGGCCAGCGCCAGGCTGCCTCCCGAGGGCCCCGGGCTTGCACAGGCCTCACGTCCACACATGTTGACCCGTGCCCTTGGCCCTCCAGCAAAGACAGGGGGGCAGCGAAGGGCTGAGATGCTCCCGCTGAGGTGCTCAGAGAATGTCTACTCCCCAGCCAGTCACCTCTACAACAAGAGTCGGGGGCCTGTCTGCCTCCTGTCTGAGAAGGGTCTGTGAGGGTGTGACGCCACAGGCGGGAGCCGTGCAGCGCAGCCTTACACGAGCGAGCGTTCGCTACCTGGCCTCACGGCTGGTGCCGCCGCGCACACGGGGGAGGCCGTGCGGTCCAGGCTCAGCAGGTGACCACAGGCTATCAGGAGCAGCTACATGCCATGTGCGCTGGCCAGGCAAGCAGGGCTTTCAGAGCCACCCAGGAGCCTGCTCATCTCCAGAGGGAAGGGCCTTCCTCATGGTGCCTGGAGCGGGGGGGGAGGGGGGACATGACACACAGCTCCTCCATGGGTGACACACAGTGGAGGACACAGGCCCAAGGCCTCGAGACCCCTCCTAGGTCTTGACTTCTGGTGGGCAGATGAGGAGGTGAGGCGCCAGGGTGAGGGTCACAGTCTGGGGGGGACAGGGCAGAGCAAAGGCAGGCCTGGATCTGGCCACAGTGGGAAGGAAGTGACCTCTTGGTACTGAGGTTAGGCTGCTCA
This sequence comes from Uropsilus gracilis, assembly GCA_004024945.1. Classification (NCBI taxonomy): domain Eukaryota; kingdom Metazoa; phylum Chordata; class Mammalia; order Eulipotyphla; family Talpidae; genus Uropsilus; species Uropsilus gracilis. The sequence continues at coordinate 11,293 of PVHY01029182.1, read as the reverse complement.
CCTTTTTGCTGCGCTTTAACTTTAATAAGCTCCGGTTTAAGTGTGTAGCTTCTGTTGCACCCGAGGTATTAAGAAAATGATGTGGGGACCAGAGCGGTAATGCGTGCTGCCAGCTCCCAGCGTGGGAGAGCAGAGGGCGTGGTGACGTGGCAAGAGGAAGTGGGCGTCCCAGGGAAGGAGATGGCAGCGTCAGCTGTCTCTGGAACCCTTCATATGTACCTTCTTCTCCCTTCTGACCTTTGGGGCTCTGCATTCATGCTATTGTTGTTGCTGTTACTACTGTTACTGGAGGCAGCTCCCTTTCAATGGCCCCTGGCAGTAGAGATTTTCAAATAATCCTTCTCTCTCAGCTGGGTAGCATTCCAAAGAGTCAGGGAGCTCCGGGATGGGGTGAGGAAGCAGGCAGGGGAGAAAGGCTCTAGGGAAGGAGGCGTTGGGTGCTCTGCATGGAAGGCAGAGAGAGGTTAACACCGCCCAGGGGACGTACTGCTAGCTGAGTCTCGCACATTTTGATACGGTGTAGTTTCATTATCATTTGATTCAAACTGTTTTGTCGGTCTGTCTCATGATTTCTTGGATTCATGAGTCACTTAAAAGTATACTGCTGACTTTCCAAGTATATGAGAATTCCCCAGATCTCTTACAAACAGCAACACATTATAGAAATTTTAAACTGCATAGAACAAATATGCATGACAGTAATAGCACCAAAATGTACGGGAGAAGTGAACACATAGTGTTGTAAGGGTCTTGTAGTGTATAGGAAATGGTGTACTACTGTCTGAAGGTAGGCTGTGACCAGTTAAAGACTAACATTATAAAGGCTAAACTGGAGCTGAGGGCAAAGGGTACTCAAGCTGAGATGATGTTGACTCCAAGAGTCAGTTGGCCGTACCTGGGGACATTTCTGGTTGTGACATCTGGAGGAAGCGGGGCCAGCGGCAGGAGCTGGAGCAGGAGCTAGGAATGTTGCTAAATAACCTGGAATCCATAGGTGAGTCACCCACAAAAATACCTATCTGGGACCACGAGTCAACGGTTCCAGTGCTGAGGGACCCTGGCCTGCAGCAACCACAAAAGAGATAAGACAAAGCGTTATGGCCAACCAATACAGGAGAGATAGAATGGATACCCCAAAAACGCTTAGTTCAAAAGAAGGTAGAAAAAAGAAAGAACAGATGGAGCAAATTAAAAACTCCAAAAACAGACTTAATACCCAACCCAAGTGTACCTGAGATTAAATGTAAATAATCTAGCATTTTGAACTAGCAGAAAGAGAGACTGAGTAAAAGAGCTTTATAAGCAACATGATGTACACTGTAAAGAGGTTAAAATAAAAAGCATAGATCATAATTAATATTATATTTTACCTGATCATGATGTCTCCATAAAATACACTTCATTTTACCAAAAAAAAAAAAAAACCCAAAAAACATACAATGCAAACACCAACAAGAAAGCTGAAATAGCTGTATTGATAGCCAGAGATAAAGAGGACATTTTTCATGATATTAAAATGGGCAATTTGTCAAGAAGACATTACAGTTCTAAATGGGTTCACACTTAGTAACTGAGCTACAAAGTCAATGAAGTGAAAACTGTCAGAAAGGGAGAAAGTCACAATAGCGTCGGACTGTCGAAACTCCTCTCTCAGCAATCACCAAAGCATGCAGGGCACGGAAGTCCTGATCAGCACTATCAATGAGCTTTCTCTTACTGGCATTAGGAAACACTAAAGAAAACAACACAGAATACACTTTTTCTCAACGCACAAGAAATATTCACTAAGGAAAATGGCCTGGTGGAATCGTAAGGCTGTAATGAAGGTGAGTGGCTAAGTCGGCTCAGACCCTCCCTCAAGGACAAAAGGGAAGAGAAGAACTCAACTTTTCTCCGAGACTTGCTCCAGGGACACCAGAGCCTGATCTCAGCTACAGATGACACGACCTGAGCATGCCCCGAAGCCACCAACCAGCCCCAGACTAGCTGGGCCGGGGGCTGCAAACAACTTGTCAGCAGCCCAGGGACAAACACGCCTGACCCCAGTTATGGGACAAGAAGCCTCTTCATTCTCCGTGTTTCGAGCCCATGAATTTCAGTCAACTCCACGTTTCAATAGAATCTAACTTCTTTATTCTCATCCTTGATCCCCCAAAACCTATATAAGCTCATTCCCTTTCTTAACTGGGGCGGCAGATTCAAGTTATCTTTCCTTCTTCCCTTAAGTATTTTGCCTTCTTCCCAGTCAAACTGCAATAAATCCCTTTCTTTTCTCAAAACTTGGTGTTATAAATAATTAGCTTCTGTATGTTGAGCCGTAAACTGCAACACATTAAAAGGAATAAAGTAATGTATTTTGAGTGCAACGGCATTAAATTAGAAATCTATTTTAATGGTTATTCTACAAATTTTATTATGCTTAATAAATTCTAAATTTTATCAGGTAGATATTTCATTTCCTCCAAAATAACAACAACAACAAATGCTTTAGCTCTTCTTAGTCCTCGCAGCTGTGTCTGCTGTCATAGGTTTAATCTTGCTTTTGTTTTCTAACCCCCAAAATGAGATTGTTTTGAATTCTTGTTTGGAACAGTCCTTTTCCTTTTCCTTTTCCTTTTCCTTTTCCTTTTCCTTTTCCTTTTCCTTTCCTTTCCTTTTCTTTTCTTTCCTAACAGTTATTTGCCCTGGGGACCATGTATCGCAGATGTTCCTTTCTGGATGATTTTCTTTCTTCCAATCCATGACTCGGCAGGGGGCCCGCTGGTGGTAAACAGTCGGCGATTGAGCATCCAATAACTCAGTGTTTGGACTTTATTTGGATGTAGACTAGAGGCTCCCGGGGAACCTCTGGCTGAGGGTTAGCTCTTCCAGAAAGGATGTGCTGATGGAGGGAGACATGATGCTCTCGGCCTCTGGAAACCCCGTTCACCTGCCATGACTTTAGAATAAGCTGGCAGCTTGGGGTTTTACAGGCCTGCAGGTGCTGCTAAACTTAGTCCCGAGCACACAGGACCATGGAACACCAGCAGGCAGCGTCCACTCAGCTGCTTCGGCACAGGCACCCTTCTCTGGTCATTGGGTCCTGCTTGACTCCTGGCTTCTAAGAACCTGCCAAGCTTTCTCCGTGCTCCGTCATGCGTTCTCAGAAGATACATGTTAAAGAGTGTCATGGAGGAAGGGATTTCCAGGCTATTCATTCTGTAATGTTTCCGGACATACAAGCCCTATGCAAAACACAGTGTCCCTGCACACTGTGCATTTTTCTGGGGAGAGATGCCGTACGGCCCTGAGGCCGTGAGGTCACAGGGAGCCTTACAGCCACCCCGGTGAGGCTGCAACCACGGCCAGCACTTGAGCCTCCACCTTTTGAAAACGAGAACAGCGGCTCTTGTCTGAGGTCTCCGGGGTCTCTGGACGTGAGGAAATGCTGCAGGTAAACCGTTCCAAGCCGATCCACATTCTCGAAATGTCACCAGATCTCGAAGCTCTGGCATGAACATTACCTCCACATACCAACCTAACTAACCTCCAGACATTCCCAACGGAGGGGAATTAAATTGAATTTTCAGTGTTCCAACATTGCATTCAGTAAAAACCTCTCTGTTCCCAGAGGAATGCTTGGGTCTTTGTGATACCAGCTTTCTGCTTCTCCAAACCGACGGAAGAACACCGCCACTGCCCTGCGCGTGGTTGTTGAAGAGGCTTTTCATAACTACCAAGGCTGTCTGCCAGCATCGTGGCAGGAGAAAAATTCCTGGCTTTGGTATCACCAACTGTTTTGCTATCATATTAAGGTTCATTCAGGAAGTTGATTTTATCAGAAAATTAGCACTCATTGAATTTAGACATGGCAGGGCTACAGACCAGGAGGGAAGTGGAAGGAAATCAAATCACATCATGAAAGGAGCGGCCTGTGGGCCTGGAGGGAGGGAGCGGCCGCGCCAGAGACACGGCCAGCTCAGCAGAGCAGGGGCCCGGGGCCCGGCACACCCAGGACACGAGGAGGAGCAGCTCCGAGATCTCCCAGGGACCATGGAGCCGTGACGCCACGCAGAGAGATGCGCTGGTGAGGAAGAGGAGCGAGGCCCAGCCCCAGAGGAACAGCCGTGTGCCTGGAGAGCGGACATGGAGGGGAGCACCGGAGCCCACAGATGGGCCTGCAGAAGAGCGTGCGGGGGGAGACGACGGGGCCCAACTACACAGACAGACGGGGCTGCAGGAAGATAATAACAACATGAAAAAATCTAAATAGACGGCAAAGAAAGAAAAAGAAGAGGCTCCGGTGAGCAGGAGGAGGGGAGGGACAAGGCAGGGCTGGGAGGCCTGACCAAGGGCCTCTCCCTGCAGGGCGCCAGCTGCCACCCGGGACACTGGCCTTTCCAGGGACGCAGGCCGGCCCTGCCCTGCCCTGCCCTCAACAACGAAGCTCTGCAGAAGAGCGCTCTTGCCCCGGAGCAGAATTCATGCCCCCAACCCTGGAGTGGGAGACAGACAGACCCTGGCGGGCAAAGGCAGAGATGGCAGGTGGCGGGGGGGTGAGCACCGGGTGGGTCCGCTTCTCTCAGATGGAGCGACTCCATCAGGGAAGCCGCAGCAACACCTGAGCGCCTGGCCTGGGCCCTGGGTAGTGGCACGTGATGGCGCTCAGGAGGCGGTGCTGCAGAGAGCTGGTTCAGGGGAAGGAGGCTGCGTCCTGACACGCACAGAGAAAAACCAGGTTCAGAGTTCAAGGTCGCAGTTCCTCGCCCTGTGTCCGTCATGCTCTTAAGTCCCAAGCCAGGCGCTCAGGTGACCTTCTAGAAGATTCTCTTAGTCCCCGTATCAGACGTGTAGTAGTTGTGTCTTCATGCGTCCAATAGACGCTTCTGTCTGTGTGTGCCAGCTCGGTAGTGCCCAGGGCTCTGGAGCTGAGAGGTCAGCTCTGACCAGAAGGGCAGCCCTGCTCTCAGAAGCTCCCTGTCAGTGGGGCAGACCCACATAGCACCCCAGGGGAACTTGAGGCGGCGGCAGGGTGGAGAAGGCGGCAAGAGGGCGGTCAGGAAGGGCCCCCTTGAGATGACCCTAGGACAGAATCAAGGAGCAGTGAAGGGTGTGTGTGTGTGGGGGGGGCAGAGGACCAGCGGGGGTGAGTGCTACCTCGCCCACTGACCAAGAGACACGCCCAGCTGGCCGTGTCTCTGTGTAGGTAGGAGTGAGCTGGTCTGGGACACGAGGTACTGTGTGGAGGCCAAAGAGGCCTGAGAGAGGCGATGGAGAGGGACGGAGAGGGACGGAGAGGGACGGAGAGGGACGGAGGGGGACGGAGAGGCGGCAGCAGCCACAGGAGCTGGGGTTTTAGCCTCAGCAGGACAGAAGTCTGGGAGGGAGGGGGCTGGGGGATGACCAGACTGGACTGGCTCTCCATTGCCCAAGGGCTCCGTGGCTGCAGTCAGTGGGGAGAAAGGGAAACAGGAGACCAAGGGTGAGGCCCCTGAGATGCCCGACACCAGGGCCAGCCAGGACTTCCTCCCGTGAGGAGAACGACCCTCCAGTTCTGGCTCCACAGCGCTGCCTGGGGGGAGGGGGGCCCTCGCCACCGTACCTAGGCCATCCTAAACCCGACTACCGGATGGCCAGCCCGCTCGGGGCCAGAGTGCTCTCTGCAGCCTGACCTTGGGTCAGGATGAAACGTCCACTCCTCGGAGCCGCAGCCCTCTGCTGACACACCTCACAGGCTCCACGCCCCCCCCCCCCCGCAGGCATCTTTCCCATGGCAAAGCCCTCTACCTGCCTCAGGGTCTCTCACACTCGACCCCCTCAGCCTGGCATCTTCTTTCTCCCCGCGCCCGCCTGCCTCACCGCGAGGCCACTCCACCCGCGGGTCGCGCCCACTGAAGCCAGCGAGCGGAAGGAAGCGGGCCCAGCGCGTCCCTGGCCACAGCCAGCGCCCGCCGAGCGCTGGCCCCAGGAGGCCCCGGTCTTGAGCGACGGCACCGCTCAGCCCTGGGAAGGCTGCCTCCTCCGTAAGACGTGGACTTGCCCGCAGGGTCTGGGAAGGCTCTCGTGACCTCACTTCACCTACCCCCCCACCCCCCAACACACTTCCTTTCCAGCAGGGCCCGGCGCTCCCTCCGGGCAGGCTTCGCCCACCCCGTCCCAGCACCCGAGCCTTGGCTGCACACACGCCGCCCTCTGCAGCGGCGACGCCAGAAGACAGTGACGGGCCGGACGCTGCGTGGGTCGGAAGGAGAGCCGCGGGCCGAGGGGAGCCCGGAGCAGAGGGCGGAGACAGCAGCCAAAGAAGGCGACGGCCCGAGCCTGCTCCAAGCACGAGAACCGAGAGCACGGCGGCCCCGCGTCCAAGGAAGCATGAAATTAGGAGGGGAGAGTAGACAAGAAGCCAGTGCTGCAGGCAGGGCAGCGGGGGCCGAGGCTGCCCCCCGTCCACCCCCCCCCCGGCCCCCCTTCCAGTGCCCTGGATGTTCCCTGGGCTGCACAGCGAGTGGGGCAGGAGGCAGGGAGACGCGGCCGTGCCAAGCACAGGCCACTCTCCGCAGGAGTCTGGCCGGCCAGGGAAGGTGCTGGGGTGGAGGGAGGAATGCCCTGGGCTGGAGACTGGTGGGGGGGGGGGCACAACAAAGGGGCAGTGGTGAGTGATGGGTGGACAAGAGACCCAGGGAGGTAAGGTCAGGCCTGGGGGAAGGGGACCCAGGAGCCTTCCAGCCATGGGCTCCCAGGTGCCCCAGGCCAGAGCTGGGGGGTGTTCTCAGCCCTTCAGTCTCTTGGCCACCCATGCTAACTCGGGGCAGCTGTGGCGCCCGCTCTGCTTCCTCCCTGCCTCCCGCAGGGCGATGGCAGGTGGCAAACAGGGCCCAAGGGGCCACGGCTGCGCTGAGGATTCCAGGAGTTCCTGCGTGCTTTGCTCTTGCTCTTCTCCCCTTCCGAGCTCAGGGCACCCGGAGCCCACATCTACCCTCCTCGGGAGAGGGAAAGCCTGGACCGGGAGGCAGGAAGGCTGGCGCCCTCTCAAGCAGAGTGGGCCACTGCCGCCCGCAGTCCTTTCCTGCTACCTGGACGGAGGGCAGGGCCTCCCGCCCTGAGGCAGAAGCCGGGCTCCCGGCGGTGGTGACCGGGGCTGGGCACAGGGCTGGGCTCCCTGGGCAAAATTTCAGGGTCTGGAGATGAAGCAGGAGGAGCAGAGGCCGCCTAGCGGGCGTGGCGGTGGGTCTCCGGCCCGGGCTTTCCATCAAGACCTCCGCGAAGCTGTGGCTAAGGTGTAAATCCCAATTTCCAGAAGGCCGCAAGGACGAGGGATGTTTGTTTATTCGTCCTTCGTCATTCATCCAGCCACACGCATGTCCCCCAGTGGCTCAGAGCACCCACAGAGCTGTGTAACGAGCAACTATCTAATTCCAGAAAAGAAGCCCCTCACCCACCAGCGTCCACCCTCAGGCCCACAACCCCCCACCCACCCAGCCGGGTCGACCCCTCCATCTCTCAGGGTGAGAGGCGGCCCGCGGCAGCACGCTCCTCAGAGAAGAAACGCCGGGAAGCGGACGCTGGGAGAGCAGCGAGCAGCAATTTCCGGGAGGCTCGGCCGGAAGCCGGGGCTACGAGATGCCGAAAAAAGGCCCATTGGTCGACAGTCCCCCCGAGAGCGGAGCAATCACGCCGGTTATGCTGGACGCAGGGCTGCTCGATAAGGAGCAACCGGCTGGGCCGGAGACCTCCCCAGGGGCCCCACACAGGCAGGAGGGACCCCAAGGCCTGGGAAAGGGCCCGCACGTCATACGCCACCGGACGAGGAAGAACACACAGGAGCCCAGCGGGGAAGCTGAGCCTCAGAGATGTGGGATGAGTGGCCAGGCGGGGTGGCGGGGTGGGGGGGCAGCTGCGGGAGGGCGGCTGGTTCTGCTGGACGCTCGCCCGGGGCACAGGTGGGGGGTGGCATCGGCAGCAGCAGCACCTCAGGCCAGGGCGGGAAGCCTTTCCCGGTGGTCCGAGCCGGAGACAGGCCGGCTGCCTGCGAGGCGGAGGTTGCGCTGACGGCAACCTGGAGACTGAATAAGCGGCGGCTGCAGAGGTGACGTGGAAGGCAGAGGGTCAGGTGACAGGGTGGCGCCTGCAGGCTGGCGTGGGGAGGCTGCCCGAGGCGCCCGAGCGCTCTGCTGCAGCAGCCAGGTGCAGGCGTGGCGTGCGCCTTCGGGCCGGTGGTCAGCACAGCACACCCTCGCTCGCGCCTTCAGTCTGTCCTTGAGCCGAGCGAGCGAGGGGCCGAGGCTCAGCAGGCCGGGGACGCCTCTGGGCAGGGACAGCCCGCTGGGACCCTGGGTGACGCGGGGGGACGGCAGAATCCTCTCCGAAGCTGAGGGCCCCGAGGGGGGGGGCCGGCTCCCCCTCCTTCCAGCCAGACCTCAGACGGCTGGCGAAGAGGTGCCACCAGAGTCCGCAGAACCTACCCGAGGCTGGGAGCTGGGCCCGCTGGAGGGACGGCGACAGACGCTGGCCAGCTCCAAGCTCCAGGGCGAGACAGGCCGGGGGGAGCGGCAGCATGGAACGGGCACCCCAGCGTTTCACCGGGACGGGAGGCAGCCTGACCGCGACGTCCTCGCCCTGTAAAGTGGCTCCAGAGGCCATAAACATGCTCGGAAAATGGGACCTGCTTGTTGAACTGCTGACGTTCTCCCCCGAGCAAGAACCAGCATGAATTGGTAAGCAACAGGCCCGGGCCGCAGCCGACCCCACCCCAGTCCAGACGGGGACACCCCCTGTTCGCCCTCTGGACGCGTGACCTTGGCGGCAACTGCTGCCACCAAGGCCAGCTGTGGAGGCGGCACCCTGAAAAGGCTCCACTGACCAGCTTCTGCCTTTTGGGGCCACCAGCCTGCGCCCGTAGAGGACCAGCGGCTAACCCCCCTGGAGGGAGCAGGTGGCAGGTGTCTGATGGCCGGTGCCACGAGCTACCGGCAGCCTGCGACCGCTGGCACCTCGCCATTCTCTCCATCACTTTTGCATCATCATGAGACGATTATTCATTACGAGACGACCACGGTCGGGACATCCGGGAACCAGAAAAGAGAGAGAAGTCACGCGGACCCCGGCGTCCTGACGACACCACAGCTGTCTCTGGCAGGGGCCGCCGGGCTCCGGGCCGCCCTCAGGAGACGGACGCCCGTTGTTAGCGCACCCACGCCTTCTCCTCCTCCAAGGGGGCGCTGTAGCCACTCATAAACACGTCCCACGGGGCAGGCAGGCCCGCACCCAGGTCCTCGCCCCAGCCAGGCCGGCCTCCTGCCTCATCAACGCCTTGTCTTCCAGGCGGAAACGCCACCCACCATGGCCGCCTTGTAAAAGGGTGAACCCTGCACCCATTTCCACCAACTCCCCTGTCCCTGCCGCCCCTCGTCTCTGTCCCCCACGCCCCGCCCCTCACCTCCGCCCTCGCCCCCCAGCAGCTCTCTGCCTCTGCTTCCCTCCTTTGTCCGCCCCTGCCGGCTAATACGTTGCCTCGTTTTGACGGTGCTGCCCGAACCAGGCGCTGAGGCAGCTGGTCTCCAGAGTCTCAGAAAGCACGCTGGGTACTAGCATGCACCCCGCGCCCTCCATCTACCTTTCCTGCCCCCACCACCCCCCTCCCTGGCACCCTGGGAAGAGACTCCCTGCGCAGAGTGGGGGGGGGCAGGGCTCCCCAAGGGGTCGCCCAGACGTGCCAGCTGAGATGGAGACAGGGCTAGCAGGACGACGGTTCCGCCGTGAGCAACGGAAAACGACAGCGTCTGTGAGGCAAGTGTTCTCAAGCAGCGACGACAGACGGAGCAGGGCGGCGCGCGCGGGAGCAGGGAGCGGGCGGGAGGGCTGCGACCCGGCTGGGTGCCCGGGCCCCTGGCGCTCCACGTGGGAGAGCGGAGCTCACGCGGAGGGCGGGTGCCCCGGGCAGCCAGAGACGGCTCAGGATGCAGGGGACGGATGCGGGGCGGCTCTCGACGCGGAAGGCTCGGACTGGGGGATTCAAGCACAGGCAAGCCCGCGAAGCCGTCCATGGAACTCTTCCTTCGTCGGGCTTTGCCTTCCTTCCAAATGTCCGCGCTAGAGGCCCGAGCGGCCTCGCCCGCCGCGGTAAGGACGACTCTCGCGCAGAGAAGACAGGAGCTCCGGCCGGCAATGACCCCTCCCCGCCCGCCCTTGTCGGGAGGGTGTGCACCGCCGTGGCCGAGAAGGCCAGGCCGTGGGTGCCCGCACCCTGCAGGAGGCTGACACGGTAAGGCGGGCCCCTCCCCGGGCCAGGCGTCATGGCCAGAGACCGCTCCGAGCGGAGCTGGGCCCCCGCATGCCTCTCGGGGGTGGTGGGTGGAGCTGGGGGCTGAGGAGCACAGCTGGTCGGGGGGTGCTGGTCGGGGGTGCTGGTCCGGGGATGGCAGCGCATGCTTGCATTTTCCTGCTCACTGCAGCTCCCGGAGGCCGCTGGCCCCGGACCCACGTCTCCCGGCTCGGCTCCATCCCATGCGAACACGTCGAGAACCCCAAAGAGCTGCCCCTGGTCATGCGCTGGACAGACCCCTGGCAGTTGCCCCTGCTCCTCCAGCACAGGCCGAGGAGCGTCCTCAGGAAGCATGCTCTGTGGGCCACTGGAGAGCACACCTCAGAGGACCCCCAAAAGCTACCTGACAAGAGGGTAGCCCCTTTGGTGAGTTTCTGTGGCCTCGGAATCACCCCCACCGCCTACATTCTGGTCAACAGCTCAGCACTGTCCCTGGCAGAGCACTCAGAGCTCCCTTCCTTCCCCCCCACTAGTGGCACAGCCCAAGGGAGAGCCTGGAACCAGCCCTTCCCACTGCTGCCTCTCTCTGGGACGGGCCCTAGGAGCAGACAGCCGTCATCCTTGCTCTCCCCAAAGTCACCAAGGATGCACGCTCTGGGTCACAGACCAGGTGGGCTTAGGGCCAAAGGCAAGCGCAGGAACAGAGCCAAGTCCAGCCTGGCTGGGCGGTGCCCGGCGGCCAGGCCCACCCTACAGGTGTGCAGACTACCTGCCCCCCTCCCCGCCCCCCCAGAGTCACACAGAAGATTCCGTCCTACCGTCAGCAAGGGGCTTGCAGGAGAGGGCATCGTCCAGGTCTCGGGCCGTTGAAGGGTCAATGGTGAAGATACAGTCTTGTCTAGGAAAGAGTGAAGACACGTCAGACAGGCCACCAGGAACGGAAGCGTCACCCCGCCGCAGCACAGCCCTGAGGAACGGCTGGGCCTCAGCACAACAGAGGCTGGGGGTGGACAAACGGGGGTGTGTGTGACCAGGCGCCACCATCTGAGAGTCTCT